>PVJX010003845.1:0-70848 GCA_004027295.1 Dolichotis patagonum
ACTTAAATATGTTCTGTGGGCTAGTATATGGTCTATTTTAGAGAATGTCCCATGTACTGCTGAGAAGAAGGTGTATTCTGATGTTGTTGGATGGAACACTCTGTATACATCTATCAAGTCCATTTGTTCACAGGTGTGATTCAGTTCTGTTATGTCTTTGCTGATTTTTCTGTCTAGTTGATCTGTCCCTTTGGGTCAACGGTGTGTTAAAGTCTCCTGTTATAATTGTGTTATTGCTTATTTGATTTTTCATTTCTGTTAGTATTTGCTTTATATAGCTGGGTGCTCTGCAATGTGGTGCATATATATTTAAGATCATTATCTCTTCCTCTTGAAGTTTTCCCCTAACTAGTATGTAGTGACCTTCTTTATCTCTTTGGATCATTCTTGGTTTGAAATTCACAATGTCTGCAAACAGGATTGCCACTCCCTCATTTTTTTGGTGTCCTGTTGCATGAAATATTGTTTTCCATCCCTTGACTTTCAGTCTATGATTGTCCTTTTGTGTTAGATGGGTTTCTTGTAGACAGCATATGTTTGGATGTTGTTTCTTGATCCATTCTGTCAGTCTGTTTCTTTTGATTGGTGAGTTGAGGCCATTTACATTAATGGTCGTAACTGTTATATATGGTTTATTGTTGACATGTTATCTTTCTGCTGTTGTGTCTTTAGTTTTGCATTCCGTTTAATTGTCTGCCTTGCTTGGTCATTTTCTCCTGTGTGTATCTAGAATGTATTTCAGGATTCTTTGTAGGGTTGGTTTGGTGTTCATGAAGTTCTTCAGCTGTTCTTGTCATGGAAGTATCTTATTTCTCCATCAATTTTGAAGGACAGTTTTGCAGGGTATGTCAGTCTGGGTTGGAAGTGGTTTTCCTTTAGGATCTGAAATATTTCACTCCATGCTCTTCTTGATTTCATTGTTTGTGTTGAGATTTCTGCTGTGATTCTGACAGGTTTTCCTTTATAGGTGACCTCTCTTTTCTGTCTAACAGCTTTTCGCATTCTATTCTTATGTTGGATTTCTGGGATGGTGATTATGTGTCTGGGTGTAGTTTTATTTTGGTTATGGCTTTTTGGAGTTCTATATGCTTCACTTATCCAGATGTCAGTTTCTCTTCTCATGTTTGGGAAGTTTTCAGCTATTACATCTGTCAATATCCTCTTGATATCATTTGGGCTGTCCCCTTCTTTTTCATTTATCCCTATTAATCTTATGTTATTTTTCTTTACATCATCTTTCAGGCGTTGAATTGTTATTTCCTGATTCTTTGTTATTTTTAAAAGATCTTGTGTTTGCTGCTCACTGGCTGCAATCTTATCTTTGAGGTCTGAAATTCTATCTTCATTTTCATTGAGGCAGTTTTTACAGCTTTCAATAGAATTTTTGATTTCCTGTATATCTCTTTGAATCTGCTTTATGCATTCTGTTTGTTTCTTATATTGTTCATTCAGGGATTCTATCTGTTTGCTTTGTTCCTCTAATTTTTTAGCTGTGTTTTCACTAGATCTGTTCACTATTTCTTTCACTATTTTTATCAATTCTTCTTTTACCTGGGCAAGTATTTCTGATTTGAATTTCTCCATAGCTTTCCCTATTTGCATATTTATTTCATTTGATGTCATTTCAGACATTTTAGGTGTATGGCTTCTTTTTTCTTCTATGTACACAGCTTCTAAGCTTTCTCGGGGAGGGCTAGAGCTTAGAGCCTGCCTTTTGTCTTTCCTTTTGTCATTTTTGTATATTTCCTTGCTTTGAGTGGTGTTCCAATGCTTTCTCTGCATGTGTGGTGAATTACCTCTTGCACTCTCAGTTCCTGGAGGGGCAGTGGCTCCCCCACAGTGTATTGGCTTCTTCACAGGGTCCTAACTCCTCTCTGTGGGCTCCTGGCTCCTTAAGTTGTAAGTCGAATGCTGTGTGTGGTCAACCCGGAGCCTGTGGAATCTCAGGCAGGCCAGGCCACCATACTTTGTCCCAGGCAGGTCTCTAGGAGGTTCCCTGCGAGTGAAGGGTGGGCCTACAGGTCCCAAAGAGTCAGGCCAAAATGCTGGTTTCTGCAAAGTTCCCGGTCTCAAACAGACCTGGCCAAGATGCCAGTCTGTGCAAAATTCCCAATCCAAACAGCTTCTCTGCTTGTCCGGGAAGTTCCTGGTCCCAAAGATTCAGGCCGTAATGCTGGTCTCTGGGAGATTTCCTGCGGGTGAAGAGCGGGGCTACAGGCCCAAACAGACCTGGCCCAGATGCTGATCTCCGGGAAGTTCCCTGCAGATGAAGGGCAGGCCTACCAGTCCCAAACAGTCGGTCTGAGATGCCAGTCTCCGCAGACTTTCAATCCAAATAGCCTGGGCCACTGTGTGGGTCCAGGAGGTTCTGTTCCCAAAGAGTCAGGCTGCGATGCTAGTCTCTGATGAAAATATTCTCAGTAAAATATTGGCAAATAGAATGCAGTAAATCATCAAGAAGATTATACACCATGACCAAGTAGGATTCATCCCAGGAACGCAAGGATGGTTCAACATACGCAAATCAATAAATGTAATCCACCATATCAATAGACCCAAACATAAGAATCACATGACATTTCTATAGATGTAGAAAAAGCTTTTGATAAGGTCCAACACTTATTCATGTTAAGAACCTTACAGAAAATTGCAATAGATAGTCTTTATCTCAATATGATAAAAGCCATCTATGACAAACCAACAGCATCATATTAAATGGCTCAAAAGTTCAAGACAATTTCAAGTATGCATCCCTAGACATCATATTTAAATCTTGCCTGTTTAAAAACTTAATGTGTCTATTGTCTCTTTTAATCTATAGGTTCTTCCACCACTCCTTTCTTTTCCTTATAACTTGTCTGTCAGAGAATTTAATGTGCTTGCACTGTATAGTATGCCACCAGTTGCCTTTTAATTCCCCCAATGATTGTATATGAAAAATCTTGAAAAAATCATTTTCTCTTCCCCCTATCTATAACAGGTCCATGTACTTGAAACTAAAAACATGGGTCATAAAATATGAATAATATCTCAAATCCAAAGTTCATTTACTTTACATGTATGGTGTACATTGTGGGATGGAAGGTGAGAATGAAAGTTGTCTGTAATGGAAGGAAGCTGAGACAGGAGGATTGTTGTGAGTTTGTAGCCTGCCTGAACTGCATAGTGAGACTGTGTCTTAAAAGGACAACAAAACAAAACAAGACAAAAAACCCCCAAAAAACTTACTGATTTTTTTTTTTTAAAAAGTAAACCCAACCAATTACACCTGTAATTTCTGCTGCTTGAGTGGCTGAGGCAGAAATAAGTTCAAGACAAGTTCAAGACAAGTTCAAGACTGGTCAGGGCAACTTACAGAGAGTTGGGCTCAACAAATTGGGGATGGGAACACTGGAGATGTAGCTAGTGCAAAGTGAGCATGAGACCTTTTATACTTTATACTGAAAAAAAGGAAAATGAAATAAATCCATATTATGAGAAACAATGTTTTACTTTATTTTTTCCTATGTTATGTAAACTTAAAGACAGTAAATCTATCTAAGAGAGTTTATCATTTATAAGATATTGATATAGAGAGCTGTGTGATAGGATTACAGTTAGTAAACATATGTGATCTGTAGATAAAAATCTTTAGACAAAAAATACTGTGGGAGAAGCGTTGCGAAACTTAGACTTTAGGTTAGTTGTTCAGGAATGTAAATACATGATACCACAAATAGTTAGAGGTAATTGTATGACTTTATGTCTTAATTTCTTTTCTTTTGGCTGATACAAAATATCTGACACACAAAGTGAAAAGGGAAAGGTTTATTTAGCTATAGTTTGTAGAGAATTCTGTCCATAATTGGCAGGTTCCCAGGCAGGGTGGCACATGGCAGAGAACATTTCATGACACCTATGAGGCAGCAAAAGCAGCAAGAGAGTGATGTCTCTATCTGTTTCTTATATTGTATGAGGGTGCAGTAGGGTGGGTGTAGGACTCACACCTTTATCCTAGCCAGAACTATGCCAAACCAATCAGTGGACTGATTTACTATCACATTCCCTTAATCCCAGTATCACACACTCTGGATTCAGCCACTTGAAACACAATCCTATGACTGAATGAAGCTGTGGGGGAACATCCAGACATAAACCACAACACTTTATATTCATTTTGAGACTGTCATATACTTCAAATAAGGCAGAAAATTAAACACTGAAATCATAGATAGTACCCTTAGCAAAAAGCAAAAGCTGTGAGAAGTGAAACTGTGTTTGACTATTAATAGATTTAATGTAGTAAAGATTAATGGAGGTGTGCAAGTATTACATGAATTGAGCCAGAAAATGTCAAGTAAGACCTTGGCAGTTAAACTTCATCCCTATAATCCAAGGGCTTTGGTGACTACTCTTATTCTCTGAGTATGAAAAGAAAAGCACAGGAAAAGGGCATATAATGATCTAATAACTTTCCCAACATTTTGCATGTTTGTTAGATCTGATGGTGTTCCAGAAGCAAACTGTTTTAGTCAAATATATCCTTGGTTTTACCCAGTGTGATTGAAAGCTCTCAGTAACAATCCCTAACAAAAGATAAGACATTATTGTCAAGCTACATAGCATAGAACAGGAAATGATTGGTGATAATATTAATGATAGAGACTCTCAGAGATCAACCTCCATTCACACATCATAAAGTAATATCGAGAGTGACCTATTTAAGAATGCCTAGTTTGGAACAAATCATCCTGCACTTCAGACTATTATGTTTTACTTGATCTATTGTTTTACTTAAAAACAAAATTCATTCATACTTTAATAAACACTTTTAGAACACTAAAGACAATAGCCTGCAGCAGAAATGACAAGTGTGTCATTCTTGCTATCTGCAAGACACTGTGCTATCCATATCAGTCCTGTGTTCACTTCAGATATTTCTATCTGACCATAGCACTCTGTTTTTAGGACCTGTGTAAAGATTTTTGAATGTTCCTCAAATCAAAAATCCAGGAAGCTACTACAAATTCTACAGTCATAGGCAGTCCTGGAAATTAAGTCTATCTGCCTTCCCTGACCCAGAGTCTATAAGGAGGAAGATGACCTCGTATTATTTGACAAGACATAAGCCACAAAGAGCCAACAATAAGCAATGAGAATGTGCATTATTATCCAAGTATAGTGGCACACTCATGGAGTCCTGGCACCAAGAAAGGAGGAGATTGAGGAGGGAGGGTCAGAAGTTTGAGCTCAGCGTGGTTATGTAGTGGGTTCAAGTCCAGTCTGAACAGGATAGGCTATAGGAAATAGTGACTTTCAGGCCAGCCTGAACTACATAATTAGAACTTAGTTAAAAGAAAAACAATTATTAACTTTATTTTGAAGACCATGGTGGTTTAGTGGTAGGAGGAGCAACCAAATAATACATTTTCCTTAGTTCTCAATCACATTCAGCTTCATCTTCTATACCAAACAGGGGATTTATGTTCTGATATGGCTTGTATCTAGTTGTTCCTCTAAAGCATCATACATTCACAGGTTGGGCTAGTGAGAGAAGGCTGGAAATAGGGCGTATGATGCTGGGGTCAGAGCTGGGATGGGTTCCTGATGTGATGCTAGGATTAAGGCTGCTATACCCTGGGTGTAAGTAGTACCTGTCCTAAGGGTGGGTGGTTAGGTGATAGGGCATCTATAAAGGGTTATTGCTTGTTTTTTGCCACTTGCTGCTTGCTTTTTTGCCGATTTGCTGCCTTTTGCCTGCCACAAACTCTTTCTGCTCTGCTGTGCACCTCTGCTATGCCACCCTACACTGGAATAAACTAACTACGGACTGAAACCTCTACAAGCCATGATCTAAAAATATCTTTCCTCTTTTAAATTTGGGCATCAGGCATTTTGTCTCAGCCTCAGGAAAAATACCTAAGACATGTTCTCATAAAAGTAATACTCCATAAAAAGTAAAGCACTGTGATATTTCCTAAGAGCTAGTGTGAGCATCATTTACAATGCATAATTTTTAAGAAAGCACAAGTGTAAAGACTAACATGATATGTCAATGCTTTATATAAAACAGACACATCTTAGAAAATATAAACTCAAATTTACTTATTATTGAGTTTCTACTATGAATAGTTTTCACTAGTTACTTTGGAAATAGTATGTAGTTGTTCAAAGGATAAACTAAGGAATCTTTGGGCTGAGGCCAAATCCTGGCCCTACTATCTTCTTAATATGAAGCTTTGGGGCCAAGTAACATCTCTACCTCTACAATTCCCTACCTATGAGTTGGAGTAAAGTATTATTTATGTTGTTGTAAAGTTGCACATACCAGTGATTATACCATTCTATACCAGTTGTGTCTAGTGAACATTCAACTAATTTTAGAAATTGTTACTTTGTTGCTATTGTTCCAATACAAGGACTGTATGACTCAATATTCTTAAATAATACATCACTTGTCTGGAAGAAGGGGGACAAGATAGACAGTGGGGAGATGGGAGGAGGAAGTAGCGTAACAAAATCATAGCTATAGAGTAATGTTGCTCATTGATATGAAAACTGTTACATCAGTGTAACTGTTAATTAGAGTCAAGGTTAGGTGAAATGATTAAGACAGTCTTAACTGAGAAAATGAAATTTGAGAAAGATCTGGAATGGGCCATATGGTTTCAAAAAAGAAAAATCACAGCAGGAGCAATCTAAAAAGAAAGTAATGGACATGTTTGGAGAAAAATGAGTCAAAGGTTACAGTGACAAGTAAAGAAAAGCATAAAAATAATATTTAAATTGTATACTTTTATATTTTGAAGAGCCAAGAGTTTTGTGCAGTCTTTCACTGTTCCAAATGATAATCAGTAAATATAAATCATAGAAACTTATGCATCTTTGACATTTTCAAGCATATTTATAATACCTGGCTAATATGCCACATTAAAAGCAACATTGTCAATTTCAAAAGGTAATATCACATCTTCCTCTCTTATAACAAGTTTTCATGGGGCTCTAATCTTATATTCAGCTCAATACCAGTAGACTTGGTTCCATAAAGACAGGAAAGGGCATTGAAGCATCTGTTCAATCACACTTGGTTACATAAATATGCATGTTTAAAAAATAATAGCAAAACACCCTGAATTAGTGACAATAATAAAGTCAGAGATGGAAGGACTTAACTACTGTCTAAAGTCATGTATTTTGCACCCCAAATCTCATCGAATCTCTCCTGGCGCCCCATTGATGCAGGTCAGTGAGGTTATCCAGTGATTATTTTCCTAACACATATGTGGCTAAGCTTGAACTCTGGAGCCAGAAGTTCAAAGGCCAGTGTTGACTCTTAGAGGCTTTATGATCTTAGAGAGATGGTTAAACCTCCTTAAGGCTCAGCTGTTTCATCAGGCAAACTGAATACAGCAGAATTTAATATACACAGATAGTGTCAGGGAAAACTTAGGAGTCGAATAATAATGTGCAAATAATGCTATATTAGGCCTGGAAGATTGCCGTGACAAAAACAAACAAACAAATAAACAGGCACTATGCTCTTAGGAATTGATTCTAGGGGAATTTTTATGTGTAATTTTTACCTTTGGGAGATATAATCTTCCTAATGACACTGAGAAGTCTTCAGTTACATAGTGTCTCTCAACCCAAACCAGTGTAGTGGCACCCTCCCATAAACACAGTACTCGGGAATCCTGAGGCAAGATCATTTTTGAGCCTTGTTCAGGCAATTTAGCAATTTAGCAAGTTGCTGTCTTTGGATTAAATATCTACAAAAGGGTTGGTGACGTGACCTGGTACAGACTCTCTGGGTTGCATTCCAAGTACAAAAACAACACTAAAAACAAAAAACTCAAATCTCTCGAAATTAATCCCTATATTCCCAATTTATTTATTTATTTATTTATTTTTGTTTTCTGTGGGGGGGTACTGGGAATCAAATTCGTCGTCTCACGCTTACCAGGCAAGTGCTTTGAGCCACTGAGCTAAATCCTCCTTCCTCATCCAATTTATTTTTATGTGAAATACTATTTTCCTCTGTTTTTTTCTTTCTTGGTTGGTTCAGTGGATGGTTTGTTGGTTTGTTTTTATGTAATATTTAAGCACCCATATGCAAAAAAATAAATCATTCCACAGGACATCTTTTTGGGGGGGGGTTGCCAGGGATCAAACTCATGACCTCACGCTTGCCAGACTGGTACTTCTGCCACTGAGCTAAATCCCCTCCACAGGACATCTTATAGGAAGTATTCTGCTATTATTCAGAACAAGCATGAGAGTTTTGAATAATACAACTACGTTCAAATGACAATGAGAAATGGAATGATGGGTTGTGAGGCCTTACAAAGGAACTAAACTTGATGTAAAGTTAGAAATGTGGGCAAACAAAAGAGAACAGAGTTTAGAGTTGCCTGCTTCTAAAAGTGGCTTGCCAGCTGAACTATCCATTCTGGGTTACTCACTTTCCCTCTGGAATTAGATTCCAGGTTCTTCTCTTCTCAAAGAAAATGAGCAAAACACATTGGTCAGTTACTTTAAGAAAGTCCATTTATTCAGTGTCATGGCTTGTGTTTACATGTCCCCCCAAAGCCTCATGTGGTCATAGGTGGACCTTGTTCAGAGATAGCTGGGTCTAGAGCATGGGATGCTGGAACTGATTCATGGAAATGCTAGGATCAAGGACATTTGGTTTAAGAGTGTGAGTAGCACCTTCATTAAGTAGCCTGGATAGGCATAAGGGATAGAAAGAGCTATTGTTGCCCCTGGTTGCTTCTGATCACCGTGAAATGTTTCTCTTTTCTAATATTCCTCTGTCATGCTATTTTCCTTTGGAGCCAGTAAATTATGGACTAAAACCTCTAAAACCTGTGAGCCAAATAAACCTTCCTCCCTTTAACTTTGGATGCCAGGCACTTTGTCTTAGCAATGAAACAAAAGTAGCTAGGTATCTTGGTTACTTTTCTCTCATTGCTAGGACAAAAATACTCAAAACCCCGAATTAAGGAAGGAAAAGTTTATTTAGCTTACAGTTTTTGGAAGTTTCAGTCCATAATCAGCGGGGTGCAAGGCAGAGTGGCATGGAACTGGGGCAACACTTCAAGGCAGCAGCCAGAGCAAAAAGGGGAGAAAACAAGTCTCTTCTCCTCCCTTATATTGTACACAGGCCACCCCCCTCCTTTCAGGGTGGGTGTAGCACTCACCAAAGCTCTGTGCCCTCCTCTTGCACAGGATGAGGGTATGTACAAAGTAAGGATCTGGGCTCCCTGCTGAGTATCTCCGTTAATCTTCTAAACTCCTCAAGTTGACACAATGTATCAACCATAACACTAAGACAGAATTTGACACCAGAGCAGTGGGTTGTCACTGTGGCTGTTACTGACATGTGGTTTAGGAGCCTTGGCACTGGCTTGTGAGAATAAAGTCTTAGGAAAGATGTAGAGATGCCAGCTGGAAAAGCAGAGCTAGAATATCTGAGGTTATATTCGATGAGAGATTCTGGTCAGAGCGCAGAAGGATGACAGAAATCCTGCTAGAAAAGACCAGGGTCAGAGGTATCTGCTGGGAAGGACTGTATTGCCTGCTGTACTTCAGTCTATGTGTATTATGCATTGGCAGAAGTTTATATTTTGCTTCCCCTGAGACTTCCCCTGAGACTAAGATTAATGGTAGCAGACTAATTAATCTGACAAAAGAAATTTCAAGGCAATCAAATGTTGAGGCAGCAGCATGTTTACTGTTGAGGACTTGTAGCCAGTTCTATGTCAAAAATGAAGACCAAAGGGCCCAGCAGAATAATTTAAAATGTTTTGAGTCTGGCCAGAAAGAAAGCTCCAGTAAAGCTGTGGACTGCAAAAATAGAGCAGAGGAAATCTTGATTGCTGAGAAGGAATAGGAGAATAGAAATTGTGGTCTGAGGGCCACAAGAAACAGCAGGACTCCACCCTTTGCAGCCTCAAAATTGGAAAAGTGAATGATTTTGCTTTGAGAAAAGAGACCGAGAGCAACATATTCCAGAACGGTGACAGCCTAGGGAAATTAGTGCCTGTGATTTGGTTCATAGGCACAGGACACCTACAGGCAGGAAAGATGGAGACGTAGGTACTGCCCCAGCTGCTAGCAGACCTTTGCATAGTCTCCGTGGTGCATGAAGCATGTAAGAAGGAGTTGTGGGGTCAGGAAAACTTCTGCACAAATTTCAGAAGAAGAGGCCTGGCAGTGTGTTGCTAAGAGGGCAGTGTGTTAGGCTGTGAGTGTGAAGGTCAAGATGCATTGGAGACTCCAGAAATCTGGAGAAGCCAAGAACATCGATTGTTGAAGGAAAACTTCAAGAAGTGAGCAAATCCAGCCAAAGAAAGAAGCCACAGGAGCTACAACTACTAGCAGTGCAGTAGTGGTGGAACCACCCAAATCTTTGCAGGTCACATCTTGCCACAGATGGCCAGTGATTCTGGAAGTGGAACTGTTTGCCATGCTGGATTTTGATCTTGTTTTGGTCCCATTCCCTGCTATCCCTGAGTTCATAACTATTAGACTAGAAATGTCTATATTGTGCCATTGAATGTTGATCATGTTTAACTTTGGGACTTAACTTTTCAGCAATGCTGAAAGTGCTAGGACTTTGGCAACTCTTAAGAGATGGATTAAATGCCTTTTGGATAAAAGAATGTGCATGGGTCTTTGGGAGTTCAGGGGCGGAATGTCATTGCTTATCCAGATTTCCCCCCAAAGATTCATGCAATCATAGGTGAGCCTTTTCAGAAGTGGCTGGATCTACACTGTGTAATGCTGTGATTGATTCATGGCACGATGCTAGTCTCAAGGGCACTAAGATTAAGGGTGTGATTGTCACTGTCCCTAAATAGTCTGGTTAAAGTAAAAAGGGCAGAAAGACACTGTGAAGATCCCTTGTTGCTTCACTTCCTCCTGTCTACCGTGAACTCTTGCCCCTCTGTCATATGCTACCCTGCCTTGAAGCCAGCTGATTATGCTGAAACCTCTACAAACTTAAGTCAAATAAACCTTTGCTCATTTAGCTTGTGGATATTAGGTATCTTTGTCTCAGCAATAAGAAAGATAAGTAATTTTAACTGTAAGCCCCTCATTTTCTTGATTGAGAAAGATAATTTAATTTGATTAAATCTATCTTATTAGAAAACTGGGAAGATCACTGATCTGTTATATGATTGTACTCATGGGGCCAAGTTTTTCTTTCATTTGTGAGGTTCACAATATATTGTAAACATATACACCGTCAAATTGTTTTTGATTGATATTATCTTCTGTATGTTTGTAACTCAAGGTTATAATTTAACATCAGGGTTTGAGTTTATAAGGCACATAACTTAAACAATTGAATTACTATCTAAAAATAATAATAATATATTTTTCTTTTGATTCTTTGGTACCGTGTTAGTTCATGTCCTTATTAACTCTCATTTCTACCATCACAATAACATTTCATTGCTTCCTACCTCCTCAATACAAAATTTACTCCATTTCTGATAACAAGAGTGATCTTCTGGAAATATAGAGGAGAACAAAGAGTTGTTAGTATCCTTGTTTGGGAATAGTCTTTGTTCAAGGTGCTTATAAAATAAAATTAAGTTCATACTCCCCAGCTTGGTATACTAAAAAATCCAGAGCAGATTCATATTAACTTCCTGTTAGGGCTTGTATTTATATGTTCCCTCACAGCCTTGTGTGGTCATAGGCGGGAGTTTTCAGAGATAGTTGGTTCTACAGTGTGTTACTGGGATCAAGAATGTGAAACTGGAGCTGGGTGTGGCAGCTCTCCCTATAGTTACAGCTCTCTGGAGGCTGAGGCAGGAGGATTATCTTGAGTTCAACACCAGTCTGGGTTACATAATAAGCCCAAATCCAACCTGAACTAAATGTCAAGAGTCCCTGTCTAAAAACAAAATAAAACAAAACAAAGCCAGGCATGCGGGTCCATGCCTGTAATCCCAGCATTTGGGAGGCTGCGGCAAGAGGATGCCAGTCTGAGACCAGCCTGGACTACAAAGTGAAGTCAAGGCCAGCCTGAACTACATAGTGAGGCCTTGTCTCAAAAAGACGAAAAACAAAACAAAACATAACAAAAAACAAGAACAACAAACAAACACGAAGCCCCAGGTTTATAACAACTTTATTTATTCATGGTGGGATGCTAGGATTAAGAGTGTGAGTGCTACCTGCCCTTATGACATGAAGCCTGAATATGGAGGACAGAAAGAGTTGCTTGTAGCTTAGTGCTTTTGCTGTGTTCTGCCTGCCAGGGCTGTTTCTCCTCAGCGATGGCCCTCTGCCGCACCACCTTACCTTGGTGCCAGCCGGTTACAGACTGAATTCTCTATGAACTCTGAGACAAAATAAACTTTCTTCTTTAACCTTGGGTGTAAAGTATTTTGTCTCAGCAACAAGAAAAGCAACTAAGACACTCACCTTTACAGTCTCTTCCTCTTTATATATCATACAACCAATCAAATTATTAACTCTGACTTATTTAGTTATATGTCACACTTTGCCTATGAAATTCTTCACTTGATCTTAGCCAAAAGGCCGGGAAGTGATACATACGGAATTCTTTTTATCTTAGACTGGCATTTCCTTTTCTTCCTCTCTGTTAAAATTCAAATCTTCAGTCAGTGCCACAATGGCTGAAAAATGGTTCTGACTGATTGATTCTTTTTTAAACCTCTTTATTCTTTCAGAAATATGCAACCATCTCCTTACCAGTGCTTGCATCATTTTTCAAGTTCTGTGATAGCCAGTGTATCTGTCTTACAGTACAATTATCTATACATATTTTACTCCTCTGCCTTGTTTTGGTCTCCTTGAAGTTGACCTCTGTCTTGGTTTCTTTTTGCTGCACATTAAGAGATGAGACACATACACAGCCCCTGAGGTAGAGGTGAGGCCCTCTGGACTGCTTTTTATGATGTATGATTTCCAGTCCAGGAAATTGTGCTGTTTGTTTTCCCATGAGCACTGTGGAATCTGTCAATATGTACTACCTTAACTCCACTGAGGTGGTTTTATAAGGGCTCACTTATTTGCTATGGGGTTATACCATGTAGTACATCTGAAGTATCACCTTCTAGATGTAGAGGAAATTGTAAAACAAAATTAGTAACCTGTGGGACCCTCTATGAAATTGGAATAAGGAATTTTCAGAGTGTGTGTGGGGGTAGGGAATCTGACTCAGTCTAGGGGAAAGTTTGAGAAGTAATTTTCTCTGGTGTGAACTTACTAGTGTCATAATATTATTTTCCTATAAGAAGCCAGGTCTGTGTCCCTTGGATGTATAGAACGTAACAGATGTAAACTCTACTTTTTGTTTTCCTTGTTTTTCTCTAGATTTGAAGATCTTTTAACAAGAGAATTATCTTAGTATATTTGTTAGCTGCTTAATTTTTATCATTTCATTTGTCAGCTCATAGACAGTGGAGTTGAATGTCCAATCCATTACCATGAATAAGTCCTGGTGACAGTCAGACCTTCTCAGTGCAGATCTCAGGTCAGGGTGATCTTATCTTAACACATCTACATGAAATTGTTAAAATTTACTGCTTCTAGAGATTACTACATTCATCTGTTTCACACTGGGTCTTTTTTTCCTTTTCAGAATGCGATTCCTATGTCTTGTATACCCTTTGGGATGCTTCTAGACTACTGTTGTCTTCTCACACACCCATGACTTTTGACTTTCATACCATAGATAACTTAGAGTTTGATAAAATAATATTGGCTGGTTTACATATTCAAGCAACTTACTAAATACATAGACAACAAAACAAAAATATAAAAAGTATGGTTTTCCACACTGATAAAACTCGGGAAAACATAGTGAATTTTCCTAAAACCCATTACTGGACTTTTTATGAGAATTGTGACAAGCATCAACCCCACAGCTGCACAGCGCAGGGAGGGCAAGAGGAAGGACTTCTTGTACGAGCAGGGAAAGCAGAGTTGCGAGAAGAAGGAGTATGGCTGTGGTGGGAAGACGATTTTCCTGCAAAAGTCTAAAACAAAGCAGATTATGCTGAGGCTGTGTGTTAAGCACAACTGCAGATAAGTGAATACTGGCTCCACAGAGATACAGACCCTTTAAGTGGGGGCAGGGGAGACTAGGAAGAGGAAGGACCATGTACCCTGTTCTAAGCTTTATCTTTCATTTTGTTATGAATCAATAAAATCTTGAGGTTATTTTCACTTTGAAAGTATGTACTTGTGTTTAAGCAAATTTAATTTGATTTTCTTAAAGGAGAAAGAATTCTAGGGTAGATGGAGCAGATCTCAGCCATTCCTTTCTGCTAATATATGTCAATGAGTTTTTTGCAACTTAATACAAATGAATTAAAATAAAGATTTCCTTCATCTTTCTCCTGAATTAACATGAACTTGTTTATCCTTATCCATTATATCCTATCCTATTGTATGTGTACTTAGTTTATATCACTTTGAACTTTCTAGAACTATGTTAAAGTCGTAGCAGAAGATGGTCTTCCTCTCATGGGACTGTAAAAAGGCATAAGTATCAGTTGCTTAAAACTTGTTAAAAATAATACTTAGTCTTTTGGTTTTCTGTTTGCTGTTATAATAAATATCAGCAGTAAATCATAATATCAGCATTGAGAGAAAATCTCTCAATGTGTTAAATAATATACAGTATCCATATTGTAAGGCTAGCCTAGAAATTTTAAAAATCTCAAAAAAAAAAAGCTTAAGGAATATTCACATTTAATGAAAGTGAAGCAACTTGTCTTGCTCATGGCGTCCCAGCTGTATTCTGATGCATATTAGATGGACAACATCTCTGAGGCTTAGGGGCCTGTGAGAGGATTCCTTTCCCTTAAGGAGAAACCACGCCTTCAGTCTCAAAGGCCTCCAATGGTCCTGACAGGCCATAGCACAGCAGCTGGGCCCTCAGGCGCACTAGTCCTATGTTACTTAATACCAAGAGCAACACTGTCAACTGGTTCAGGGAAAACATAGAGCTCAGACGTGGAGAACTGATGAGTAAACATGAAAGAAATTGATTTTGCAACATTCGATTTGAAAAGTATTTTAATTTTAGGGGGTTTAGCTCAGTGGTGTAAGTGCTTGATTGGCAAGCACGAGGTCGTGAGTTCGATCCCTGGCACCAAAAAAAGAAAAATATTTTAATTTTCTAGTCTAAACACACATTGTTGCTCATTTGGAATTCTAAACCACTGTTTGGATTCTTAAAATAAGCGCTTTGGAAATTGCTGGCAAGAAAGTTCTCTCAGGAGGACTTCAACTAACAACTTTTAAAAGAACCCCCAATACAATGAATTACAATACGTTTATTTGAGGTTATTGTTTGAGCACCCGTGTGTTAACAGCAGGTCAAAAGAAGTATTTTAAACTTGGCATTTTCTCAGAATTTGACATCTAATAACTTCATTTGGGACTCTCTATAAAGAGTTAATTGTTTATTTAGTAGGATAATCTCAAACACTCATAGTGTTATGATAAAATCCCATTCTGAAATACTTGTATTCTTTACAAATAATAGTTCTGTGTTGCATTACAATTTATTTTTAAGGGTTGGGGACATAGCTCAGTGGCACAGTGCTTGCCTGGCAATCTCAAGGTCTTGAGTTCAATTCATGTTACAAAAAATTATTTTTAAAATACAGAAAATTTAAAATAAAAGGAATATGTACTCCTTAAAAAATACAAGTAGAAATAATATTATAATTTAAGAAATTAACTTCTTCCAGTCCTACTGTCTGAAAATCAGTATTACCACAAGTGTAGGGGAAGAGCTAGTCTCCACCTCCCATCCACTTTTATCTCTTTATACACAATATATGTGTGTTTACAAACAGATAGTTTTTCCTGACCAAAATATGAAAGCGTTGGAAATATTCTTTTGAAATTTGATGTTAAAACTTTTACATTTATTAAAGAAAGCTAGATTTCAATTGATGGCCAAAAGCAAAGAAAGAAAACAAATAAAAACTATACTGTTTCATAAGGAATTGCTAATTGCTTCTCTGCTTTTTGGCTAAGATCAAGTATAGGAATTGCTGACAAAGAAAAAGCCATTTTTGGTGCTATTTCATACTATAATATTTCTTATAAGGATCATTGTTACGTTTGCATCAAGATGTCCCCCCAAAGCCTTATGTAGTCATACGAAGGGCTTTTCAGAGGTGGCTGAATCTAGGGAGTGTGATGCTGGGATAAAGGATGTGATGCTAGGATTAAAGGAGGAGATAGGAGGGACAGAAAGAGGGCTGTTGCTTGTCACTTGTGGTTTGAGGCTTGCTGTTTGCTGCTTGGATGCTCTTGCTGCCTTCTGCCTGCCACCAACTGTCTCCTCGATGATGCTTTTCTGCAGTGCCACCCTGCCTTGAAGCCTGCTAACTATGAAACCTCTACAAACTGTGAGCTGAAGTAAACCTTTCCTCCTTTAACTTTAGGTTCTGGGTATTTTGTCTTGGCAACAAGGAGAAATACCAAAGACAGTTATAGAAACAAATGGTGAGAAGAAATACTGTATGTATTTTAAAATAAATTTACTCAATTAAAATTAAATGTCCATTATGTTTAAAGCACTGTGTTAAGTTTTGTGTGTTCACAATCAAAGGATATTATCTGGGCTTTAAGCAGCTAATTAGCAAGACAGATAGTACAGGGAAAAAAATAGAGAAGGTACCAAGTAGGGAGCCAGGGAGATACAGAAGGGAGTATCCAGCTCAGGTGAGAGAAGTAGAGGAAAGTTCCTAAGGCTTAAGTATCTCCAGCATTGGACCACGGCAGGACCTCTAAAGAGATAATTTAGTACATTGATTAAGATTGCTTTACTATGTAAGCTATGTTTCCTTGGGTACATACTCTTAGCTTATGCTTTCTCCTGTATAAATCAAGGACAATGATAATATGTCCTTTCTTTATATGATTAGTGTAAAGAATAATGATCAATGTATTTAAATGTTTAGAGCAGTGTATATTTCAAGCAGTAGCCACATGGTGAGTGTTTAATAAATACTATTTACTATTTGAAGTTTGAATGCCCATTAGGCAGTCGAATATATGAGTCTGTTGGTGAAGAGGGAATCTAAGGTAGTTATGAAGATTGGGTGCCATCTACATTTGTTACCAGATGAAACTACAAATGTGACTGATGAAACTACAAATGGACTATCCAACATACAAAGAGTGGGAAGGAAGCAAGATCTTACAGAGGCATGCAAGAAGGAGACAGAACCATTGAAAGACACTGAGAAAATGTGGTCAGAAAGGCAGGATATAGTTGGGTTCATGAAAATCAAGAAAGGAGTTTTTCAAGCAATACTTACTATTGTTGAGCATACAGTGTCAAACTGTGTACTGCATGTAACAATATCTCAACTTAATTTGATGACTAAGATGTCATTAATTAGTAAGCAAAACCACTGGAAATGGATTTAGAGTAGATGGTCATGATTTGATCAAATGATAATATACAGTAGAATGACCTGAGAATCACTACTATAAAGAAGAAGAGAAAATACACAATACAATTGCTATTGCTATCTGTGTTTTATATGCTTTGCCACAAAGAAGTGCTAAATATTTGAGGAGATATATTTAATTTCATATGTATATAACATGATACTCAATTATTATGTATTTTTTGCTTTTATGTATCAATTAAAATACACCAATGGGATAAAATGCTAACTCAAAGTAAAGAGAAGGATGGTAGCTATGAGTGAAGGAAAAGTTTTGAATGATGGTAGCTACCTGAGCATGAGGTGAGGAGTAGAGAACATGAAGTGAAGAGTGAAGAGTAGAGAACACGAAGATACAGAACACGAAGTGTACACTGTGGTCAGTGAAGCATGATCTGGGGGAGGGTGAAGGTTTAGCTTTTAGCAAGGAGGGTGGGCTACAGTATGAATAAAAGCAAAGAATTAGAATCTAATAACACTTGTCATTGGGACTAGATTTTTTAAAGTGTTGAAGGAGTGGCTAGTAAATAGCTGGTATTATAGGACTTAGATACATTCTTAAATACAGGGAAAAGAGGGTGGTATCTTACTCACCCTGCTTGATGGCTCAGATGACTTTCGAGGACCTGGTTTTGTAATCAAACAAATCCACAGACTTGTGTGATTTTTAGACCTTAGTGCCCAGGATGCTGGCTGGTTATAGGAATAGGAGTGCATGTTTGGATTTATTTAGGATGAGGGTGAGAGATCAAGTAGTAATGGGAAGTGGTGGATAATGGACTACAGACTTCTCAGTGAAGAAAAAAGTATAGACTGATAGTATGAAAAGGTAAAGTGACTAAGGGACTGGAAGATTTTAGTAATATGGGATGACAATTGTTATGAACATAATGTAGTGAGAATGAAATAATGGGGTGGTTTGGGCCAGGTAAATATAATCATTATCAAGTTTGTGATTTTAAAAGTGGAATAATTCTTGTTGTGGTAATATGCGTCTGAGTTGCACAGTTTTGTACGTTGGCAGAAGTAATGAATCAACTGATGATTCCTTAGAGCAGATGTCTATACATTATTGTATCTAATTTTTTTGATGCCAATAGAAGAAACTTCTGTTGAATAAGCAAACAAAATAAAAATAAAAGCTAGAGCTAAACTTGGTCAATTCCAATTTATGACCCTTTAAGAATTTCTTCTCTCAAAAGATTGAATTACGTTGCTAATATTTTGTTTTGGATTGTTGCTATGGTTGGAGATATAGTGAATTCAAAATGCATTTTGAATTGTATTGCTTTTCACTTAAGCTGAAATTCTGTAGGGTGTTAGACTTACTGAAGCTGGTAATCATTTAGTGCTAATTTGAAATAAAAATGAAATCACTGATTCCCTTCTGTGTGTCTGAGTTATTCAGAGCAAGATTCTGAAATATACAGATGTGCCATGTAAGTGTCCCGTCCCACTCCAAGGCAATAAACACTCTCGTAATGTTTGACATTAACATCTTGAATCCAAACAGATGGATTCAGGAGTATAGAGTGATTAAAACAGTATTTATAAAGGTTTGCAAATGTTGCACCCAATTGCTTATTTTACTTGAGACAGAATTTACACATGCAGAATAAAAATGAGACAGAAAGAATTTTATGGATGTTTTAGAATGTACCACCATATTGATATAGCTAAAAGGTAGGACTGCTTTTAACATGCAATTTATTGGCAGATTTATCATTAACTTTTCCTTTGTCTTCTCTTTTCTCCCCTGCTTCCTTTTCTTCTCCTTCCTTCCTCTCCCCTCCCCTATTCTTCCCTCTCCTGCTTTTATTTATTTTTACTGGATAGATCATTAAACACCCCAAATCTCTAATTCATAAATCCTATGCTTGTACAACACTGTGGATAATATACATAGATGCAGTTTCTATTGAAAGATGATATAAATTCTCCTTCTCTAGGTATGTTTTGTCCCTTTGAGGTTTTGCTTTACTATTCTATGTTGTGATCTTTGCTTAGTCAGCAAGCCAGTGGGTTATTTTTTGTTGTTGTTGTTCTGTCTTGTTTTTGCAGAGACATCAGGGCTAAGATTTTTATTACAGTTGTGATGAAAATCACTCAAAATAAATTACACATACCTATGGATAAGTGTTGAACTTCAAAAAAATTTCTGACTATATCTTACATTTTTCTTTAAAAATTAAAGAAAAATAAGAGATACTTTTGCCTAAGAATTATCCAGGATGACATTCACTTCTTTGCGTTTTTAATATCAAAGATTAAATGACACTAATTTTCTACTGAACTTTAAGGATGAATAGTTAATAATCTTTTATATCACTGAGATGATTTGCTACTTATCTCAGCATATATCAGCCTCCTGATAATGTTTGTAGAACAATTTGCTTAATGATTCAAAATATTACATTCAAATAATTTGGAGAATCCTTCCCCTTCTTGGAAGGTACTGAATAGAAAGGCTAGCCTAAGGACTTTATGAAGGTATAGTATGGGGGAACTACAGGTGCTTACATTGTAAATATTTAAACACTTGTTTAAATGCTGCATAATCAGCTGCTTCAAAAAAGTTGAAAGTAAATTGCAAAATTTGGAAGAATAAAAAATAAAACCCAACTGTAAAGTGCCCAGAATTTTCATTATAAATAAGAAAAAATATATTCTACAAAGACATATTTTACATATTTATGGTTATTGTTTCTCTTTAAACATATCATGCACAAATTGAGTTACTATTTTTAGAGCCAAAGATATACTACTGTTTCTAATATATTTAGGCATTCAAGACATGTTTCTGTTATTTATGATGAAATTGATTACTTTTGCTTACTGGTTTGTCACTAGTTTTTATCTTTTATTTTTAAAAATTATAAGTAATATATAATTTTTACTAATTATTTTCATATTAATTTAAAAATAACTAAAATTCTTATTTAGATTCTAAAATGTTGCTTTAAATATCTTCTAAATCAGGTATAGAATGATGGGCTAAGTCCAGTTTAAAGCACATTTTAACCTTAAAATTAAATATTAATAACCAGATAAATTCTTCCAAGGCCTTATCCTAAACATTTGAATTTTCTTTAGATTACTTGAGTTTAAAAGCCTTTTTAATTCACTCTGTTATATTCTTTTCCCTAAATTCTATAAATTCTCTAACCATCAATTTCTTCTTCAAAAGGACCATCACAATAGCTACCTCTACCTGTTGTGAGGATTGAAGTAGTATTAAAGGCTACATCTTTTGCCCTCAGGGGGTGTTAGTGAGCTGGCTATTAACCACGTTTTTAGCTAAAGCATCACTGGGCAGTGTGTTTGTGTAAAGCTCGATTTGGATATGCCTCTCCCGGTACCCAACCTGTCTGCCAATAGAGGCATTGTTCTCAGCTCAGCATTGGCACCCTTGGCAAAGAGGATTTCTGTAAAAGATATAAAATGGAGCATGGAATCTTCCAAAATACCCAAGTATCTGAAGACACCCAAACATTCACACTGGATACCTCAAGGAATTTGTTCGCTGAGGCACAAGACATCCAGACAACTTTGACCACTGAAATTCACTAAGATCTTCCTGCCTAGTGTCCCTTCTTTTGAGCCCTGTTAAAAGAGGCTGTTTTCTCTTCTTCGTACAGATGACCTTCTTGCCCTCTGTCTGGCTGCATCCAGGTATTAAATCATTTGTCTTCTTGCTTCCACACAAGCCTGTTGAATGGTCTCTACCATGCGTGATTATTCCTTACAGTTTGTTTACATACTGACTAATCCCAAGTGATCCCCTAGATTCTTGAATTCTTGTATTGAATAAATTTGATAGAATTGTCATTTTTATATCTCCTGTTATATTTACAAAAATTAATGAAAAAGTGTGCAAGTTTTGGTCATTCTGTATTTACATAATTGGACTTGTTAGTGATTAAGGAACAAATTAACAGTAAAGGAAGGATCAGATACATTCTTCTACTTTTTATATACAGCCACAGAGGATGTGGACCTCTTAGGGTCTGATAATGGCCTCAACACAGGGCTCTTCATAGCATTCAACCATTTTGATTTCTGTGCCTGAGTGTTTTTAACCAAAAGGAAAAGACTTTCTACACAGGAAGCTCGCAAGCAAGGAAAAGGAATTAACACTTTCTAGGAGTAGCCTTTAACCACTGAGATAGGAGACAGTACCACAGCTGCCTCATCCTTTGGGAAGATGTCTGTCTCAAGCTCTAGGAAAGGACAGCGTTATCTTTTTGATAATTTAAACGCTATTGGTGGTCTTCCTTTCTCCCTCTTTTCTCTATACCATATCAGTGATTCCTGCATTCTCATGTGGGCTCTGCTCACATATCTTAGTCTTGATATGTTCTTGTGGGGAAATTCAAACTAAGAGGATGTTAATGTAAATTGAGCAATCGCTTCTACCATGAAATTGACATGAATTATGCCAATTTGATAAATGTAAAAAAATTTAGACATAAAATCCAGTCAGGATACAGATGAGGGAGGAATTAATTATTCAATTTGTCTGGCTCTTAAACAAATCTGTATAGAAGTGGGGCTATTCGATCTGGATTTTGAGGATGAGAAAGAGTCCATGTATATTAGAAATTTGGAAAGGCATCCCAGACAGATAACAATAGCACAAGCAAAGAATAAGAAACTTAATGGCATCAAATATTCTGATAATAAACATCCCAGAGTAGCCAATCAGAAAGGTAGGGAGGGATCAGGGAAGAATAGTTGCTGACGAGGCTGGGGCCACATTTCAAAAGGCTGTCCATGCCAAACTCATGCTGGCTTTATTCTTTTGCCATGAGTGGGCATAAAATCTATTGATAGATAACAATTACTTGATTACAAATGATCTTTTAAAAGGTAACAAATGAAGTGAGCTAGGATATCACATATATGCAAAATGCATTTTAAGAAGCTATTACTATAGTTTAAAGAAATAAACAGAGCTTTACCTAATACAGTGGTTATTTTACTTAGCAGAGATTATAGAAGTCAGAGCTTTTTCAATTAAAGAACCATCAGATTGGAATTGTACTTGAGGGAAGAGAAGACTCTAAGATAAGCCTAAAGTCTCTAGGCTAAACATTTATTTGGCTATGATGCTTTTACCACTAAATTAGAGAATTTAGGATAAAATGAATGTGTAATTATGAACTAATAATGAGTGTGATTTTGGATACGGCTTTTATTTGTAGAATAAACTGAAGGTGGCAAAGCATGCAGGAAGATCCATTATTGTCATTAGATCAGAGCAAGGAATATTCCTGTCCAGATCCCTGTAGTATAAGGATCACCTTTGCGCTGTTCTAAACTGTGTTTCCTCCCTGGGGCAAGTGATTATATTCACCTCAATCTTACATCTCAGCCTTTGGGCACCTGCACTCTCAAATCCCTTTCTCACCTGGCACAAATACACTTTATGAGTCTGTGCAGCACTTAGGTCCAGGTCTTCCCTCCTAAGGATGGAACATGCATCCCACATATGCCTACACTCAATAAGAAAGCCAGTGAAAACATAAAGCTGTGGGCACGAAGGGACAGCCCTGAACATGCAAGGTGAAGTGTCCCTGTAGGTGGCCTTATGATGTGGCCTGGAGTTCAGAGTAGAAGAGATTAGGTCATTGGATGATGGGGAACAAGCTCTTCCTGTGCTATCAAGTTCTGGGGCAGAACTACAAAGAATTCAAAATTCTAAATTCAAACAGCCTTTTTTATTATTATGAGATGCATATTTCAAGCTAGGAAGAGAGTGTATACTTTATATTTAATAATTTATTAGCTTGATTCATGACTTGTCAATATTTAGGCAATGGTACATGGATTTCCATTTGTACTATAGGTTTAGGGTCCACAAGTGTCAGGAATGGATCTAGTGAATTTGGAAGGTTTGAGTGCTGATATGTCCTAGTTAGAAGTTGAATTAGAAAGAAAGAGAAACTAGAGAAAAAGCTTAAAGTGAATTTGGATTTAAAGATGAAGTTGAATTGTGAAAATGGCCATACTCCCAAAACTGTTACACAGATTAATGCAATCCCAATCAAAATACCATTGACATACCTCACAGATCTAGAGAAAACACTCCTAAAATTCATTTGGAACCAGAAGAAACCTAGAATAGCAAAGGCAATTCTGAGCAATAAAGGCAAGGCAGGAGGCATCTCAATTCCTGACTTGAAACTGTACTACAAAGCTACTATGATAAAATCAGGATGGCACTGGCAAAGAAATAGACCTCAGGATCAATGGATCAGATTAGAAGATGCAATTATAAGTACAAAGACTCTCAGCCACCTGATATTTGACAAAGGGCTTAACATGTTCACTGGAGGAAGGATAGTCTCTTTAATAAATGGTGTTGGAAAAATTGGCTTTCCACATGCAGAAGATTGAAACCAAATCCATGCCTATTACCATGCATAAAACTAAAGTCTAAGTGGATCAAAGACCTAAACATTAAAACAGAAACACTAAATGTACTGGAAGATAAGGTAGGTAGAATTCTCGGAGATACAGGGGTAGGCAGAGAATTCATGAACAAAACACAAACTGCACGGGAAACACTTCTGAGAATCAACAACTGGGATCTCATATTATTGAAAAGTTTCTGCACTTCAAAAGAAATCACCAACAGGAGTGAAAAGAAAACCCACAGAGTGGGAAAGAATCTTAGCCAGCAACCCCTCAGATAAAGGACTTATATCAAGAACATATAAAGAATTGAAAAACATCAAGCCCCCCAAATTCAAAGACCCTCACCAAAAATGGGCATCTGAGATGAACACACAGTTCTCAGATGAAGATATACAAATGGCAAATAAATACATGAAGAAATGTTCACCATCACTGGTTATTCGAGAAATGCAAAGTAAAACATTGAGGTATCATCTCATTCAGGAAAGAATAGCTGCCATCAAGAAATCAACTGATAACAAATGTTGGTGAGGCTGCAGGAGAAAAAGGAACACTGCTCCACTGTTGGTTGGAGTGTAGAATGGTACAACCACTATAGAAATCAGGATGGAGAATTCTCAGAAGACTAGGATTGGAAGCTCCATTCAACCCAGCTATTCCCTTCCTGGGTATTTTCCCAGAAAAACTGAAAAGTTCATATTACAGTGATATACATGCACCCATATTTATAGCAGCACAATTTGTAATAGCTAAATCTTAGAAACAACCAAGATGCCTATCAACCACAGAGTGGATGAAAAAGATGTGGTATTTTTATACAATGGAATATTACTCAGCTATGAAGAAGGATGATCTTGAGGCCTTCATAGGGAAATGGAGATAACTTGAGACTATCCTCATTAGTGAAATAAATAAGAATCATATTTATAAATATCACATTGTGTCTCTAGTGTAAAAAGTAGTAACTGTAGGAATAATAAAACCCAAAATGTGTAATTGCTATTGTTAAAAAGAGAGGAAAAGAAAGTGCTCTAAAGGATGTAACTGCATGTATGTTTAAGTGTGTAAGATAGAGGACCATATCACTGTTTTTGTTAGATCATTAAGCAGAACTGTTAACAGTCTCACTGTTTGAATGTCTACTTCGCATGCCTTAATTTTGTAACTTGAACAACTATTTCCAAGAAGACAGTATGTAATTTATCAAGTAGTGATTTCTTAGTGTTTTTTTTCTTTTCTTTTTTCCTTTGGAATTTTGTATTGTTGCTACCCTTTTTTCTGTTTTGCTTTGTTGGTTTTTTTCTTCTAAAATAAAATTTAAAAAAATTAAAGATGAAGTTGAGCTTCAAAGATATCCTTTGCTCATGGCCAGTAACAAAAACAATCATTACAAAGTTTAAAAACTTTAAATTTATCTACATTCCTTAAATCATATATTATACATTTTCTTGATATTAATCAATATGAAAATGTATTGAGCTTGATGGTTAATGTGCTAAAGATACATTATTCACTTTAAGCTCCTGGATATCATGGCAACCTTTAAAAGCTCCTGTCATAGAATTTATGGAAAAGACTTCTATCAAGCTAGATTCATAAATTTGATGTACAGATATAGGATAATGTATTCCCTTCTCTTGGTTTTAGAAGATCACACAGAAAAACTGAACAATGAGGGATTTTTTTTTTTATTTCTGAGAATACTTAGTAAGTATACTAACTTCCTACTCAGAAAAGATGTGCTGCCTTCTGTTCTACATTGGAATCATGAAAGAAAAAGTCCAGCAAAATTATAAAAGAGTTTTTGCACAGAATAAAATGTTTCTCTTCAAAGACTGAAGGTCCTTAATCAGCATTAGAATCTAAATTGCTTGGAATTATTTTGTGTTTATGTGTTTATGGAATTCATTTTTGCCCTGTTGTATATCTAGTTTCCATAGGCTTACACATTTTCATATGTGAGTTTGTTTTCTTGGATTTGACTTAAGAAGTACCCCCAGAACTTCAAAATTATCTCTCATCCTGAGCAAATTAAAGCAGGCTGCCCAGTCGACTATGTGTCCAGCTGGCTAAAGGCTTACACAGGAAAGGGACTGGGGAGATTTTGTGGAAGGTATAAGATAAACACGTTTTTGTTTATGTTTTGCTGATACTCTGGTTGTTTAGAAGTTGGGGGATTTTTTTCCTTGCTTTGGGCTGTTCTTTTAAAAAACCAAACAATCATCCAGTCTGCCTTGTGGCTTTGATCTTTGTTTTTATATTTTGTTATACAAGGCTCAAAGCCTTACAGTTTGTTGTGCTTCATACTTTGTCAGATCATCCCCTCTCTGCACATATTACCACAGATGGCTGGAAGTAAAAAAAATAAAAGAAAGGTAGGGTGTCTTAAAAACTGACATCTCCCATAAATCCCAGGAGACTGTTGCATAAATATCGACATACTTGTGCAGGTGCTGAAACAGAATTATGTGGCCTTTCACCCAGCATAATTAGCTTCCTTTTCTTTTCCACTGTTTACCATACCTCCTCCTAACCTTTATTTTTCACAGGAGTGCCCTTGGGACCCAATCAAGTAAGTTTCACAGACACCTGCACACCACAAGGCAAACACCAAAGTTCATTCAAGCCCCAGGACAAAGATCCTACAAGCTGATGCCACAGATTTCTCCAAATGCCCTTCATGCTAGGGAGATAAATCATGAGATAATATGTAACCAGTCTCTGAAGGAATGCTGCAGTGATTTGCCAATTTTGACACAGAAAGATTAGTACCCTGGGTGACTCAAAAATGAAAGATTATGCTTTTAAATCACTTATGAGATACTCTGTGCATGTATGTGTCTTTGTCTCCTTGGCAAATATTTTAGTAGTCTCTGGGATCTAGTAGCTCCTCAACAGAAAGTGGGAAGAATTGAATTATTAACATTCCAAGTCTTTTGAAGTTATTTTAAAATTGTGGATATAAATACTATTTATACTCAAGTATGCAGGTGTAATACAACTGGTTTATTTTTTGAACAGATACATGTTGAACACCATAGCCAATATATCTAAACTTAAAAACTTTAATATTAAGTTGAATTTTGATTTACTATCTTCTTAATATAAAATATTATACATTGTCATTGTATATTTGGGGCCAATGCCAAAACGGCAAATTTTATGAACCCAAACTTTGAATTGAAACTGCATACAAAAATACTTTGCAATTTATTCTGAATGGTATTCTGAAAGTTTATGAGCTTCAGTTTTAATGATTTTCCACTTTTGCACATGTTGAGATAATATAATTGGAAGTCTTCTGGCAAAGGAATAGGAGGTGTTGTTTGCAAAATCATACCTAACATGTCACCAAGCAGGATAAGAGACTGTAAGACTCTCTTATCTTCTTTGTAAAAAGAAGTTACAGATTCTTAATGGTCACAACCCTACCTACCTCTGAGTAACAGCCATGAAATCTGTCTCAAAGTGGAGATTTGGGGCTGGGGATGTAGCTCATTGGCTCAAGCGCTTGCCTGCTAAGTGCAAGGTCCTGAGTTCAATCCCTGGTACAAAAAAAGAAAAAAAGTAGACATTTGCACAGAGAAGTACATGACTTTCTTCCAATAATCTTGATATTTTTACTATAATATTTTAAAGACTTGCTAGAGTTTCTATACAGCATCTATGTTTGGTACCTCAAATGCCTTTAAATCTGCAGGAGCAAAAGACCCAAGTGGCAGAGCAGCTTGCAGAGGCCTACACCTGCTCCAGGTAGTCTTCCTATTCCAGCACGCTGGTGGGCTCCTTGGTGCATGGGTTGGAGCAGCACACTCCACTTACCACATGCTATTTCTAAAATCAAATGAGAACAACTGGTCCCAATGACTCTTTTGTAGCGACAATAATTCAAGATGTAAACAATGGCCTTTTAATTTTTTCCAGATCATTGGGCCCCTTCATGGTAGTGAAATTACATTTTCGTTGGTTTATTTCAGATCTTATGGCATCCATGTGCCTTACTATGCTATTTACCCATTTTCCTTATCTTGTCGTCAAAGTAGTAGATTCCTTTATTTGCAGTGTGCCCAAATGATCAGATCTCTGCAAACAAAGTGAGTTAGAGCATAGAAGAACAGATCTTCTCACAAATGAGGGTGCATATAGATTTATGTCTATTCTGAGTGAGAATGAATAATGCCTAATAATATTTTAAAATTAGTGTAGAGGGCTTGGGATTTAGCTCAGTCGAATAAATGCCTGCCTGGCAAGCTCAAGGTCGTGAGTTCAATCCCCGGTACCAAAAAAAAAAAAAAGTAGAAATAAGAAGTATTTTCCAGTTCAATACTGTATACCAGGTGCCAGAGTTTGTGGTGATTTGTGCCAGAGAGACATTGTAGCAGGGACTTCCCAGCTGAAAATTTAGTTGCCACCTGGTTAAGTTTTATTCACTCAGTCTTAGAATCTAAGATATGTCTGCCAGCTGCACAAGTCAAATAAGTGAGTTAAATGGGAATGCAATACAAATCAACCCATGCACTTTTCAAATCTTTGGTGGCACTAATGGACGCAGCTTCCTTTGATACAGGATATCACTTTTGGTTTTCTAGACTGATGGTAGATGACGTGTTCGACCTTCCACTTGGCTCTCTGGCCCCAGCACCCATAAGTATGAGGACGTCTCAGTCAGTGAATATTTCCACTTGAATTATATAACCAAAAACTGAGAAAGTAACTAATGCACTAATCTGAGAAGATATATTAAGGAGGGAAACACAGCCATAGGAAGCTCCTACTTTGGGGAACTATGGCAGCATTTTGAGCTGCTCCACAGAAACAAGATAGACCTTTCACTCCAAATTTGGTTTATGTATTGAAACTATTGGACATTGAACACAAATCAAGAGAGGACAGAAAAGTTCATACTCACAGCATGAGGTTTTTGTGATGGAACATGGCAAACTTCATAACTTGGCCTGAAAATGGCTTGAAAGAACAAGGAACAATAAATGGATTTTTTCCCACATACTCTTCACTTGGTGTGTGTGTGTGTGTGTGTGTGTGTGTGTGTGTGTGTGTGAGAGAGAGAGAGAGAGAGAGAGAGAGAGAGGAACACTTGCAGTCTACTCTAGGCAATTTTCAGGTATGTAGCACATTGGATTAAGTGTAGTTGCCATGATATATAATAGATTTTGTAAACTTTTTCTTCATATCGAACTGAAATTTATGAACTTATACCAAGATATCCCCATATTTCTCCACACAGTCCCCAGAAACCAAATTCTACTCTTTGCTTCTTTAAATTTGAATATTTTAGATTCCATATATGAATTATCTCATGTGGTATTTATCTTTCTATGCCTGACTTATTTCACTTACCATAATATCCTCCAAATTCATCCATATTGTCAAAAATGACAGTGCTTCCGTCTCATTCCTTTGTATTGTTGGAGTTTTTATGTTGATTAAATGGTGGGAACAGAGTGAGGTTTCCTACACATGGTATGAACTTCCTGCTAGTGTCAAAGAAGGAATAACTTATGTGGAGATGTTCACAGTTTACGTAAAGGCAAGAAAGAAGAAACAAGAAGATGAGGCTTAAAGTTGTACACAAACATTGAACAACATAGATTCTTTGCATTAACTTTTTGGGATATCTGATGTTCCCAAAGCCTCTGCATTACTTATTCACTGGTACACATTTTTTTATTTTGGAGAAAGATTTGGAAAATGATTTATCACTTGTTTGTGGCCATATTGCAAGGTCCTTTCTCAAGGGAATCTAGTTTCCCGTATGGATAGTGAGCACTGGATCTGGTTTAGTTTTGGCACTGAATGAGAAGTCATTTTTCTTCCTTTTATTCAGTTTTCTGTCCACCAGTTCTTGAATTATTTTGTGTGATATAAATTGAAACATTATTTAGATACTAGTTTAATAGGAAGCCTGTTTTATTTCTAAGGACATCATCGTCAATTAGACATAGTTAAGACTCTGTGTTTAGCTCATTTTGATTATTACTTTTCCCTGCTATTGATTACAGTGATTGCATCCATTTTTTCTTTCATGGCTCAGCATTGCCAAGAAGGCCTTGTCAATCTGGGATCCTACCATCTCCCTCGAGAACAGAGAGAGCATCTTGATAATGGAACCGCCCACACTGTCACGTGTAGTCTGTATAGAGCGCCCACCTCCGCAGAGTGCGAGCAAGTTACTGACCAGGCTGCATTTTCTGTTGCATTTCTTGACATCTTAGTGAAGATAAAATCTCCTGAGTGCTCTTCAGGGGTTGTGTGGAGGCTGAAGAGGAAATCTATTTCTTAAACTTCCAGTTAGATTGGAGAGTTCTGGCATCTTGACTTCAATAACTGTAGTAATCAATACATTACCTTTGGCTATGGAAAAAAAAAAGTCATAGCCATTTCTCAGCTGCTTAAGCTAACAAATTAAATACAAAATTTCTGGTAAGTGTACTCATATCAACAAATTCAATGTCTGTCTTTTTTGGGAGTAAGGGATTAAAGTCAGGGCCTTGCACAGACTAGCCAAATGCAATACTGCTAAACTACATTCCCATCTACAATCAATTTTTTGAAAAATAGCTTTATTGAATCACAATTAAAAATAAAATTCACACACCTTAAGTCAATAGACCAATGACAGTTAAATGTGTACAACCACATAGCTACCATGACAATCAAAAAGTTTATCTGGCGCTCATTTACATTAGCCATCTCCAACTACCTGCCTCAGAGAAACGCTGACCAGATTTCTGTTACGATAGGTTAGTTCCACCTGTTTAGAATTTCATTTAAGTGGAATCATAAACTATATAATATTTGTTCTGAGATACTTCCTTTACTTTTTTATTGGTGTGCTTTTCTGGTAGTTATTCTTTTTTTACTTCTGAGTAGGAATCTGTTGCAGCTTACTATTGCTTTCATGTCTTTTCACTAATTGATAGAAAATTGTGTTGTTTATTACTATTGTATATCTTGAATAATGTTGCTATGAACATTCATTTGTAAGTTCTGATGGATATGCGTTTTTTCATTTCTCTTAACTAAATACCTTAAAGTAGAGTTTTTAGGTTATGTGAGCAATACATATTTAATTGTATAAATAATTAAACTTACTATAGTATTATATTTATTACCCCTATTTTAAGAATCTAGAATACATTTCAAACATATTCCTTTGTTTTCTGTGAGTATATATTAATAATCTTGCAATTATTTAATAGGAGTTTGGTACAGTTTTCTCTTAATATAAAGTAGAGAAGAAATATTAGGTTGTTAGGTAGAGACTTGACATCTTCTTGCCTGGTAACTTCTTAAGGTAAAGTGAATGAAAGAAACCTTCTGAGTTAGTAGGAAAAGAGCATGAATACAGTAAAAGACTAAGGGCAGTGCACTGCTAGCTTGCTATGGTTCAGGTAAGTGTCCCCAAAAGTTTATGTACTAAAGACTCAGTCACCATCCTGTAGTGCTATGGGAAGGCAGCAAAGCCTTGAAGTGAGGCCAGATCACTGGGGTGTTCCCTTGGAATGAATACTGAGGGCCTGGCCCCTTCTAGTCTCTCTTGCTCTTCCCAGAGATGTGGACTTGAGCAGCTGCCTCTGCCATGAGCTCCTGCCATGATGTACTGCCTCACCATAGGCTCAAAAACAGTGGGCCAGCAACCCATTTTCATGAGCTGAAACCTTCAAAAATATGAACTTTTTAAAAGGTTGATTTATCTCAGTGTTTGTTACAGCAATGGAAAGCTAATACAGAGGTACTGGAGGAGAAACTTCTTTGATGGATTCGAGGTAATATCCCCAAATTCTCTACCCCATCTTGTGCTAAAAGATGATGATTTCTTCTCTTTTTACCTGAAGCCAAGTGAAGTAGTTTGACATGTCCCCAGCAGGATGGAATGCTAGGGTACATGCTCAAGATAGTATTATAGGTAAAAAGATATTATAAATACAGGAGATTATTATGTCTATTATAGGAATGAAATGTTTTTATGTCCTTTTGTTGATAAGTCACTAAAGAGGATAAAATAGGTTAGCCTGTACTCTTTGTAAGAGCATAACCTTTTCCTTGCTAGCATGTGAAATGATTGGTATAATTCATTCAATTGATGTACAAATTGACAGACGCATGTTGTGCCATTTTCAGTAACTCATTTATTGATGTTTTGCTTTGTGATTTTTATTTGATATACAGAGTTACATGAAAGTGAAATGATTGGCTTTTATGTTTTCCTATTTATCACATCTTTCAGATGAAGATCTGTAACATCATTTCATTGCTACAACCGAGACTGTTAAATTTTGCTATCTGGAAATATTTTCTAAATCAATTTATTTTAAATGAATAGTTATTTAGGCAGAAAATTATGTATCTCTGACAAGCTTTGTTCTTGCCTTCCCTCTAAGAATCTAGGACAATTCTAAGCTTCCAAATTTAAAGAGAGACACATAGTTTTCTTAATTTTTTGTGATGAATCTTAGAAATTATTTTAATGTTTTTAGCACACATAATTTGATTGATTGATATGGAATTACATTCACTTTTCGTTACACAGTGGTTACATGGGAGATGATACTTGTTTAGGATTAAATTTAGTGATCAGAAAAACTTTAAAGGCAAAGGTTGATCCTAAGCAATACTCAGTAAAAAGGATATAAATACTGATAATCAAATGATACCACAAGCTATTATTTTAATCCATTGTTATTGCTATGTATTTGACGTAATGAATACTTTAATCACGGGATGCTGGTAAATGTATGTGATAACTCTCGTCCTTTTTCTTTTGCCTTTTTCTCCCTCCCCTTTCACCCCCTTCTACCTCTAGATTCCCTTACCTTTTACTGCAAGAGGTCTATCTCCCTATTTCTTATTATGCATCTTCTATTTTGTTCTTTATATAATTTGCATTTTAGTTTTATCATATAAGAGAAACCATTCAATATTTAAGCTTCTTTATCTGATTTATTTCACTTAATGTTACAATCTCAAGTGCATTAATTTTCCTACAAATGAATGCAGTTTATATTTATTTTTATGAGTAGTACTCTATTGTGTATAAATGCCACATTTTCCCTACCCATTCATCTGTTGATGGACATATAGGCTACTTCTAAGGTGAAGCTTATTTAAAAGTCAATTACTATATAATTACTTACAGTATAATTACTAAATTTTTAATTTAAATTTATTCTTTTAATGTACATATTTGTCTTGGTTAGTTTTCTCTCACAGCTGACACAAAATCCTGATGCTCAAAATTAAGGATGAGGTTTATGTAGCTCACAGTTTGTGGAAGTTTCAGTCCATAATCAGCTGGCTTCAATGCAGAGTGACATGGCAGGGCCAACAGCTCATGGTGGCAGAAGACAGCAAAAGCAAAAAGATCAAAATGGGAGGAGAGAGTTCGCAAGTCTCTTTTCTTCCTTTATATTGTATGCAGGCTCCCACTCCAGGGCACATGTAACAATCACAATCATAATTCCAGCATTGGACCATGAATCAATCACAAAATCTAGAAGCCTGACCCCACAACTGCATGAGGCTTTTGGGGGACATATAGGCACAAACAATAATGATATTTATGGAGAAGTTACATCACTGCAGTTTGATATTTATGGAGCATGATGGGATATTTCAATCCATACATACAATGTGTACTGATCAAGTTGGGGTACTTGGCAATATCATCTGTCATGGTTTATGTGGGTGGCCCCCAGGCCTCATGTATTTGCATTGTGCATTTGTGATTGATTCATTGTCTAGTGCTTGGATTGGGGGTGTGAGTGCTACACCCTCCTAGGGGTGGAGCCAGGATGTGATGTAATGGCAGGAAGAAGGGGTGTCTCTCCCTCTCTCTTGCCGTTTCCGCTTGCTGTTTGCAGCCTCCATGAACTGCAGCCCGCCATGCCACCCTGCCTTGGAGCCAACTGAGTATGGACTAAAACCTCCAAAAACTGTAAGAAATAAACCTTTCCTTCCCCAACTTTGGGCATCAGGTATTTTGCCTCAGCAATGAGTAAAAAGTAACTAAGACACCATCTTATAATTTCTTTACTTGTGCAGACTTTGAGCTCTTCTTTTCTTGTTCTTCATGAAATATGTAATAAGTTATGGTAAATTAATATCACTGTACTGTCCTGCAGTATATAAGTTACTATATTTTTCCTATATAGCTGAGTTTTGGTACCTGTTATCCAGTGTCCCTCCATCTTTTTGCCTTTTAACCTTCCCACCTTCTAATAAGTACAGTTCTACTCTCTTCCACATTGAGATCACATACAAAATATTTCAAACTTTCATATATAAAAGAGAACAAATGACACTGTGTTTCTGTTTCTGGCTTATTTTACTTAACATAATGTCCTCCAAGTCTATCTGTTTCAACACAAATGATAAGATTTTATTCTTTTTAGGATGGAATAATATTGCTTTATGCACACACACATCACCTTGGCTGATTCCATTTCTTGACTACAGTACTGTGAACAGTGCTGCAATAAACATGAGAGTGCAGGTGTTTATGTGTGTACATGTGCAGAAGTGAGATACCTGACTCCTGTTACATGTCTTTTAGATTTTGAGAAACCTCTCTACTTTTATTTTTAATGGCTGTGTTAATTTATATTTCCACCTTCAGTGTTTAAGAGTTCCTTTTTTTCTACATCGTCAGCCAACATTTAGTGCCTTTTGCTCTTAGGATCATAACCATTCTTACAGGAGTGAGAAGTTATTTCATTGTGGTTTGATTTGCATTTCCCTGGTAGCTAGTGATGTTGAACATTTTCATTTTTCTCATATTATAATTCATTCATGGATTTTAAAGTTTCAGTTCTAAAAATAATATATAAAATTGAAGATATGGTTAATTTCATTTAAATTTAATTATCTTAAATATAAAGCATGAGAAAATTTGCAATTTAAAAAATTAACTAAAGTGAATGCAGAAAATAAAGAATCGTGAAGTGTATATGCCACAATACATATTGTTTGCAATCATATCTGTAATCAGAGTTTCTACTTAGGATTCTAGGCATTTTAAGGATAAATAATTCCATGAACCTGATTTTTATCCAAAATACTTGTATATAATTTAAATGCTAAGAATATATATTTGATTTGCAATGTTATGACTATATTGAATTATATTAGCATGTGTTATTTGCATAGTAATTATTCAAATATTTAAATCTAAAATTGGACAGATTGAGTTTTGTAATCTTCTTGAAGGTGCAGATGGTTTTCTATTCATTTTTAAGCCTCAATCAATTTCCCTCTATTCAAAAACAATATCATTTTGTTCTCTCTATATTCATGATCTTTAAATTATTCCTTTTCTTTCTGGAAGCAAAGAAGGTTTGTTTAAGCATATATCTATGTGAGTTTTTAAACAACCACACTATATCACAAAATTACTTTTAAGTGCATGTAATTTTATGAGAGTAAATCATATATCTCTAAATCATATAAATTGCTTCACTAAATATTGTTGTCAAATGTAGAACATTAAATCATGCTGATTTTTTCTTCCTAGAATGTAATACAAGGACATGACTTTTAGAAGGGGTGAAAAAAGAAGAGATGATAAAGTACTATCAAGACCCTGTAATTCCTTATAAACCCAGCCAACAGCAAACCCAGAAGGAAGCTCAATTTGAATAGCCTATTGTTTGGGCAGATCATCTCTGAAGAAACCTATTTTATTTCTTCTGACATTTTTAAATTAAATGCAATGTGACAGTAAAGTTCAGCTGATATACAATTAAGTATTCAAACATCGAATTCTCCTTTGGAGGCATTGCAAAATGAGCAAGTGTATAATGTGTTAAATGTTGTTTAATGGAGAGCTAGAGACATTGGACTCTGGGGCTAGACTTTGCACTGATTATTCACTGATTATGAAATAACGACATAATTGAATTCTATGAAAGTTCTTTGGGAGGTGTGAATTCAAGGCAATATCAGTGAGTTCTGTGATAATGTAGAACCAAATAGCACTGTTTTAAGGGAAATCATAATGAAACAATTAAAATGCCCTCCAAATTTAAAAGGATTTGATTTTTATGGCCACAATTCCTTGTTTGTATTTAAGCATTCATTACCTCACTGACTTAACTTTATTAAAATTAACATATGTACTTTGATATTCTGGACTGAGTTTTGTTAGGACAGGAACAATGTGATTAAAAGACATTGTAAGATAGATTTCTTAGGTTTCAGCCCTTGCCATGATTAGCTAGCTGGCTGACTTTGGACAGATTATTTAACCGCCTGTGTCTTAATCTCAAAGGGAAAGATGCTTGTGAAAATTATGCACACCTTTCTGTTGTCTCGGCTTCACACACTTTCATTGTGTAGCAAGTCCTCAGGAAACATTGTCCTCCCTCTGACATTAGCAGTCCTCTCTACGCATTTGCCACTAAAGCTGGAGATTGTTACATTGGGCTGCAACATTTGTCTTTCATACCAGTATGAAAAACTGAACTAGTTCTAGGGAAAATGCTAAGAAATTTTAATAATACCAATTATTTGATTTTAAAATTTCTTTTCTTTCTCTACCCACATTAGCAATGGTTAATTAAGTCATTTTTACTTCATATTTAAACGTAATTCATCATTTTTCAACATAAATAATTTTCTTTACTGTTGCTTTCTGGTATTCCTCTAACATAGCCTATGGCATCTCTGCTAAGTCACTTGTAATAATCCTCTAACTGATTTACTTTCCGTAAGTTTCTTCTGCCGTTTGTCTTCAAATCAGACATTGCCAAAAAGCTACTGCTGGAATTGGTATTTGAAGCACAGAGAGCTATATTAAGTTTTCAATCACTTTCTAAAGCTTAAAAATATTAATTTTTCAAATTACAATTTCAACTTTTCCCGTTCTGTTGTCCTTGTGGCTCATTCATTTACTCATTAAATGGGAAAAATGATATGCAGCATTTAGAAGAGTCTTAGTCTCTTTCCTCTTGTTGCTGAGACAAAATACCTATCACTCAAAGTTAAAGGGGGAAAAGTTTATCTGGCTTACAGTTGTAGAAGTTTCAGTTCATAGTTGGCCAGCTCCAAGGCAGAGTGGCATATGGCAGAGGGGCATTGCAGAGAATAGTTCATGGGGCCCACAAGGCAGCAAAAACAACGAGACTCTTTCTGTCCCCTGTAAGCAGGCTATCTGCCCTAGGGCAGGTATCACGCACACACCCTTAATCCTAGCCAAAATTGTGTCAAACCAATCAGTGAACTAATTTATTGAACACATACCTTTAACCCCAGCATCTCACACACTCTAGATCCAGCCATCTCTGAAAAAGCCCTATGATGGCTTGAGGCCTTGGGAGACATCTAGATACAAATTATAACAAGATTGTATCATGAATTGTGCTAAGGTTTAAAAATTTGAATGTGTGATCTAAATTTTTAGTGAAAAGCATACCTTATTTGAGTTAAGATATAATTCTTAAAGAGTATGTAGCCTTGTGGTAGAACCCTGAGATCCAATGACTACCATCACAGGTTCTGTATACCAAGAGAGAGGTTCAGGGTATAGCAAAGACATCTTCAAGGAGCACCCCAAATGAGGCATTAGCTGAAGGACATCTGGATTGCATAAGCAGCCATTTAGTTAGATGCAGGAAGCATTCTAGATAAATACCATAAAGGATACAAAAAGACAGCAAAATCTTCTAGTACTCAGCACACAGATCTGCTCAGGGACTGATTATTTTGGTCAGTTCCAGTATAAAAATGTCAGACCAAATGATTGGATTAAAATCAGATACTTTAAGAGTTCTTCTGGGAAGATGACAGAGTGGTAAGCAGCAGAGAAAGAGCCTCTCTGAGAGTTGCCATCCAGATGCTGGAATATAGCAACGTGAGGAAGACAAGAGGGTGGGAAGTAGGTTTCCTGGACCTGAGAAGGATCTGAAGCAAGAATTGAAGCTGACCAAGAGAGCAAAGAGAGAAATTTCAACAAAGAAGGAAATAGTTGGGAGAGCCTTCTCCCTAATTCTGGATTCACTGCATGGGAGGAGAGGTTCAAATTTATGGACATAAGGTGATGGCTGATGATGCTAGAGGCCTCCATGGAAAGATGTAGCAGGGGAAGGGAACAGAGGACATGAAGGACTGCACTGGCTGGGGTGAGTGCTGCAGGCTCTGATGTCCTGTGGGAGAGGGCAATTGACTGGGTGCCCTCTTGGAGGGGGGCTGGCTGAGCTCAGAACTCAGAACAACTCCTGGGTCCTTCTAGGGCTTCCAGCTGAGTTTAAGTAAAATCAGACACTTTGAAAGACAGGTAGAATAAAAAACTAGCACAGGTTCTTTGATGAGAGGGATTGAAATAAGAATATCTTCATGTCTGGGCAGGTGTGAAAGGAAGTGGAACAGAAAGAAAAGCCATATAAGAAGGATGAGATCAAAGGATTTGAAATATTCTTATCTTATTCTTGGTTTTCTTCATTGCCTGTGCTTCAGCAAGAAATTTCCCAAATATAACACCTGCCTTCTCTAAAATCTTGGTCAAGAAGTTCCCCTTCCTGGAAAGTTCTACCTCCTGGAAACTAACCCTGGTCCTTCTTAAAAAAAAAACCCAACTTCTTTAAGAAACTTCTAGCTTTATACAGACTTACTGTGGTGCAAAAGTAACGTGCAGTCAGAGAAGTTGTATTCTGAATTGTGATTTTATCTTAGGTTAGCAACATACAGCAAAATATTATCAAGTCTTGGTAGTGGAGAAAACTATGGGTATATGATCATGAGGGTGAAAAATCAATGTTCTACATTGTACTGTGTTGACAGTGTTGGATTTCCCATAGGCTAGGAATATTAACTGAATTTTCAGATTAGGTTATTTTCAAATTATGTTGAATTTATCAGAATGTAATGCCATCATAAGTTCAGAAGAATCTTTGTTTAATTTGTTCCTTTTTTACAGTGTTTTATTTTTAACAGTGTTTTTATTTAGTTCTGTTTTTCTCAGGCATATTTATTCAAGTCTTATTACTTGCCTCTTCCACTTCATTACAAATTTCTATTGGATAGACACCTGGCTCATTTGTCTTTTCTGTCATATTTATAATGGCACTTGATACTAGGGGTATCAATGAATAAATACTACATGCCAGACTCCATACCACACAGTATGGTAAGGAAAGTAATTATGGTCTCTGTGCCACAGAACATGCATTTTAGTTCAGAAGACAGTAAATGACTAAATAAGCAAATAAATTTAATTTCTGATAAATGTTTTTTTAAGAAAGAGGGCTCAGTAATTCTAATTATGGTGGTCAATCAAGATGTCTCTTGTGAGAAATATGTGAGCTGAGAAGTTTTAGGAAAAGCTAGGAGCAGGAAAAGGAATGGAGGGGGCAAAGACCAATGATAGAAGAGAGAGAGGTGGTGGACATTGCAGTCAGCCAGTGGGGTGTGGGCAGAACATTGCCCTAGAAATAGACAATGTGTTCATAGAGCAGCTATGGGAGGAGCTAACACTGAGCAGGAGAGTGGGAGAGCTTAGACACATCCATTTATGCCTTTGCATTTAAATTTTTCTTAACAACATTTGGTCTTTGTGATATTTAGCATTTAGATCCATTTGGTGTTTTATTCCTCTTTGAGTAGGTGGACTACTCTTGGGATTTCTCAGAAGGATGTGACCTGGATAGGAAATCATATTTTTCTTTCTTGTTCATAGTAGCTGACTGGCTTGTGTTGAAATGTGCTGGTACATAAGTGCCCATCACAGTGTGGCTAGGGACAGAAAGTGAAAGACAGATACAGGGATTTCTTTTGTCTCAAGAGAAGCCACCTACACACCCGAAAGACAATGTGGCTGTCCAGAAAGGTACAGCTTTCTTCAGAATAAAGAAAGCTACTTCAAAGAGTTGCAGGTGGAGAAGAGAAATTGAAAATATGATCTTAACCTCTTTGTTTCCATAGACACCTTGCTACTTGCAAAGATGATCAGGGAGGAGAAAATACAGCACTTTAGCTGGATTTTCAAATTTCTCATATCATTTTTTCCCTGACAGATCAGACTGTGAATGCTTATAAGTTTTTCTGCCATTGCATTGATAAAGTGCTACCACTGCCTTCCTAATGGAAACAACCCTGATAGATTGATAAATGTTCCCAGGAGAAGCAACACTGTATTTAGTTCCTTCTCACAGAGTTTATAAAAATTGGATCTGAGATGCTGCATTTTCTCAGCAGGATGAATATGGCTCATTACAGTGGGTTATATTTTTGAAGTCAGTAATGGATATATTTTATCATAACTTTTAAAATTCAAATTACAAGGGGCCAGAGAGGCAAAGTTCTGATTAAAGATTAATTTAAATTCAAGCATAGATTGAATTTAGACCTTATTTAAAGAAAATATTTACTTTGCTGAGGCAGTACTCTAGCTGTTATTTATACTAAAGCTCAAAAATGATAACATATATTGTGTGAAAATGATTTATGAGATGTGAATGCAAATTGACTTTCTTTTTGCCATAAAGAAAACATTCTGTTTGGAGTAACAATGAGGATGATGAAATGGAATTTTATACAATTATGGTTTATAAAACTGTTGACTTGATGATTAAAAGATGAGTTATAAAATCATTTTATTTAAAATAATTTTAATTTTCATATAGAACCTAAATCTCCAAACTGTAAATTATCATAGTAATTACACAGCCTTTACTTTCATTTGTGCATCATTTTCATACAAAACAATTAAATATGAAATAACAAGAGGGTATAGTGAATATAATTCAACTTTAAGGAAGGTATTTGGAAAGAGAATTTTTCTTTCATCCACACATACTTTAAGGAGAAATGAAGATACTGAAACTTTTTTTTTATAAATAAACCTTTCCTTTAACCATTTATCTTGCGATGAAATAACCTCAAATATGTGGCAATTTTCTTTATGGTTAATGTTAAACTTTACTCCATAAGTACTTACAGAGATTTCAGATTCCTATGAATACAACCAAGGAGCCCTGCAGTGGACTGAAATCTCCTGCAAGGTGTTACAGTACACGGTAAAAAGAAAGTGCAAGAGAGAAAATGGTGATGCAACAGGGAATTGAAATGCCCAGTTGTTGGGGGGAAGAAAAGGCCACATGTCAGCCAGAGCTCAACAGTTACTGACTGAGGAAAATGGTGAGGGGCTACTGGATGCCTTAGAAGGTCATGAAAGTTTTATACTAAGGAAGGTCTTTATGTTGATGAGGATGGGGGGAGAGGCAGCAGGTTAGGACTCTGTCCTGTACCAATGTGAAGCTCTTTTCTTATTACTACTCCACCACTCAGTTCTCAAAGAACCAAGATGTCTTCAGCTGATGTAATGTTGCCCTGGGGTGTCACAGCATCTGGGACCACTGGGACCTCCACTGTGACTAGGGGAACACTGAGTTATGTTTCTGCATACCATAGCCAGCTCCCACGGCAAGATAGTAGGCCTCGGGCAACCCCTAATCACAATTTAGTTATGAAACAATTCTTCCTCCAAATTGTATAGAATGTCTCCAACATAATATTACCTTGATACTTTAGTTATTCACCATGTGGATGTTTTGTTAGCAGAACTTTTGGTTTCTTAATTACTAAGTTAAGTAAAGAAACTGTCCTGAGATTAGAAATTCCTTTTTATTTTCCACTGACTATTTTATGAAGAGAAGTTACAAGTCATAACTTTTTTCATCAGAACCAACCTACTAATGGTGGGATCAGTGTACTTTGAGAAAGACTTCATTATTCTATTTTTGTTACTGTATTAAATTACTGGAGGAAGGATACTTTATAAAGAAAGAGATTTATTTTTACTTGTAGTTCTGGAGGTACAAGATCTAGGGGCTTCATATGATCATGGTCTTTTTGCTGGTGGAGAACCAAGACAGAAAGTCACATAGCAAGAGACAAGTTATGTGTATACAGATGTGAAGTCTCTTTCCTTCTGATAAAGCCACCAAGATCCTATCATAATGCCATACCTCAAATGAACTTTTCTAATCATAATTGCTTTCCAAAGACCCTCCTCTAAATATCATACTTAGGTCAAGTTTGTACCCTCTTAATACCATTACTGTATGACACTGGAGCTGAACTCCTTCATGAGTTCCAAAGGACAAACAATGTTCAACCATAGCAACTTCATAGACACACTAGTTGAAAGCTATCATTGATGATGTCGGCTAAGCAGGATAAGATCCGAGGGACAAAGGAATTTCATTCCTCAAATACACAAATGTGAAAATAAAAGCATGTTTTGAAAAATATAATTAAACCATTTAAACTAAATGGTTCTTAATACAAATGACAAAATTGAGATTACTTAATAATGTGTAATTATCTGTATTACTTTATAAATAAAATTTATCCTCACCTGGACTAGAAATCTCACAGACCACTAAATTAAATAAAACACATAGTTGTCTTAGTTAAAAAAAAACCTCCAAGGAATGATTTTAGTATTCTGGATATCTTTTAATGAATTCCATCTCTGTCTCACCTTCTGTTGTGACCCTGTATCACAAGTAGCTTGAAATGACACAACCAAGGCTTTGGAAAAGCAATTTTATAAATAGAATCATTCCCTCAGTATGTACATTAGAGTTCTTGGTTCGCAAGTGAAAGTTTGTGTGATTTAAGCATCATGTCATGGGACCTGTAATTTAATACAAAAGTCAAACGATACTACTGTGCCATTTCCACTGTTATTTGGGGCTGAAATTTTTTTTTTACTTTAATTATATGGTTTTCCAGGTTGTTGGAATAGGACTTTAATATATTTGGAAATTTGGCTTTTATAAGCCCTAAGATATTACATAAGGGTATGTCTATTCTATTAATTTTTCTGCACTGATTATGTCAATTCTGTAAAAGTAGAGAGGTCATCTTCTCCTTTGTTCCCTAATAATAATAACTACATCTTGAGATGGAAATGACTAATTTCTACCTAGTCTAGAATACACATGAAATAAGGATTTTGTGTACCCAAAATATATATTATTTTGGAAATTGGTTATGGTTTAAAGAATTGCTTTGAAATAAAATGAGTACACGAAAGAACACAAGTCTCAGAAATGGGAGGCTAAAGTAGCTCCTGGGTCCTGGGCAAAGGAAATCTGTGGGCTTTCCCTTAGCACTCCTATTGACACTAACCCTAACCCTACATGCTGTTTCTGTGTCTCTCAGTTTGTATTTTCCAGGGTAAATGTAACTGAGATGCTAGACTCAGTAATCTACCCAGCCCTGGTCATATCAGCTCTGTTTAAGAAGGGATGCTAGAAACATGGAAGTAGAGGGAGAAAGCAGGGCTGTTCTTAGAGAAGAATGTAAGCCAGAGGCAACAAAAAGTACCTTCTACAAGATGTTTGAGAAACTTTATCAATGTACCCTTTATTCTTCATATTTTGTTGATGTATGAATATGAAATACAATTTTTAAGTACATTACTGGGAGTCATGAGCTATCACTACTACAAGAAGTGATTAAAAAATACAGTGAATGTTTACATCAAAAACCCTTATTACAGTACAAGACACATTGCCAAAACAGTGAGATAAGTGTTCAAAGTGAATGGGGTGCTTGCAGAACAGTATTTGAAGGGGATTAGTGGCAGTAAGTCTGTCTCAGTAATTTTCTTTGCAGCTGGGACATGATAGCTGACAACCACAACTAAAAGGACCAGAGATTTATTTTGGCTCACAATTTCAAAAGATCCAGTCCATGGTTGACAGGCTCAAACACAGCTATGGCACAAGTGGGAGGGCCTGCTACAGAACAAAGCTGCTTATGATGGTTGCCAGGGAGCAGAGAGAAAAGAGAAGAGCCTGGAAGGGAGACAGATATACCCTTCCAGGTCATGGTCCCAGTGACCTGCCTCTTGCCACACCCGTGCTCCCCACAGCACACTTAGCTGTAGCATCCCTATGTTCCAATCACCTTCCAACACATGAGGCTTTGAGGGCCATTATAGCCTGAGATATAACAATATTTTTCACTGTAATTTTTTCTCTTTTGGAATGAGGAATCAAACTCAGGACCTTGTGTTTGCTGAACTATATCCCCAGGCCTGTATCTATGTTTCAAAGTTAAACAATCACTATTTTGTGAGCTTCTGTCATTGATCAACAGCTTATGGCAATTTGTGTTAAATGAAAATATTACAGTGTGTTCCCATCTACCTGATTCACTGTACATGGCATTCTGCAATTTTGAGCTCTCCCTTAGGGTTAAAATAACCACAAAAGGTTAACATTTTTTACTGATGGAGAACATCAAGCCAGTCACAGTAGTGCAACTAAAATATCTCATTTAAAGGACTTCCAGAACTGTTTCAGGAAGTGGCAAGAATGATAGGCTAAATAGATTCAAAGCAAGGCATTTAGGAGGGGAATTAAAGGCAACATGTCTGTTAGTGTAATAATTTTTTTAGAAAATATAAATATTCACTATCAATATTTCATATTTATTTAAAAATAACACTGCATTCATAGCATAGAGGGAAAATATAGAAATTATTATTGAAGATAATGCATATATAAATACTTAAATTAATTCATCGTATATAAATCCTTTAGTTTTTATGAAGTCCAGAAGAATAGTACTCTTTTTTGAAAATTTTATTTAAAAAGAAAACAAAACAAACAAAATAGAAAAAAAGAGTAGCAACAATAAAAAATTCCAAGGCAAAAAAATAAAATAACAGAAAATACTGAGAAATCATTACTTGATAACTTACATACTGTCTTCTTGGAAACAGTTGTTCAAGTTACAAAGTTAAAACATACAAAGTACACATTCAAACAATGAGACTGTTAACAGTTCTGCTCCATGATCTAACAAAAACAGTAATATGGTCGTTCATCTTACACACTTAAACATACATGCAATTATATCATTTAGAGCACCCTCTTTTCCTCTCTTTTTTACAGTAGCAATTACACATTTTGGGTTTTATTACTCCTACATTTCTTATTACTTTTTACACTAAAGACACAATGCAATATTTATAAATATGATTATTTATTTCAATAATGAAGATAGTTGCAAGTTGTCTCCATTTACCTATGAAGGTCTCAAGATCATCCTTCTTCATTGCTGAGTAATATTCCACTGCATAAAAATACTATATCTTTCTCATCTCCTCTGTGGTTGATGGACATCTTGGTTGTTTCCAAGATATGGATATTACAAATTGTGCTGCTATGAACATGGGTGCACATATATCACTGTGATATGATCTTTTCAGTTTTTCTGGGAAAATACCCAGGAGGGGAATAGCTGGGTTGAATGGAGCTTCCAGTCCTAATCTTCTGAGAATTCTCCATACTGATTTCCATAGTGGTTGCAACAGTCTACACCCTCACCAACAGTGGAGCAGTGTTTCTTTTTCTCCCGTAGCCTCGCCAACATTTGTTATCAGTTGATTTCTTGATGGCAGCTGTTCTTTCAGGAGTGAGATGAAATCTCAGTGCTGTTTTAATTTGCATTTCTCAAATGACCAGTGATGGTGAACATTTCTTCATGTATCTATTTGCCATTTGTTTATCTTTATCTGAGAACTGAGTGTTCATCTCAGATGCCCATTTTTGGAGAGGGTCTTTGAATTCGGAGGCTTAATGTTTTTCAATTCTTTATATGCAATCCCAATCAAAATACCATCAACATACCTCACAGATCTAGAGAAAACACTCCTAAAATTCATTTGGAAACAAAAGAAACCTAGAATAGCAAAGAAAATTCTGGTCAATAAAGACAAGGCAGGAGGCATCTCAATTCCTGACTTGAAACTGTACTACCAAGCCACAGTGGCAAAGAAATAGACCTGAGGACCAATGGAATAGAATAGAAGACACAAGTACAAAAACACTCAGCCACCTGATATTTGACAAAGGGGCTAAACATGTTCACTGGAAGAAGGATAGCCTCTTTAATAAATGGTGTTGAAAAAATTCTCCACATGCAGAAGACTGAAACTAGATCCATGCCTATCACCATGCACAAAACTAAGGTCTAAATGGATCAAAGACCTAAACATTAAAACAGAAACACTAAATCTCCCAGAATATAGGGTAGGTAGAAGTCTTGGAGACATAGGGGTAGGCAAAGAATTAATGAACAAAACACAAACTGCACAGGAAATGCTTCAGAGAATCAACAACTGGGATCTCATATTATTGAAAAGTTTCTGTACTTCAAAAGAAATCACCAGCAGAGTGAAAAGAAAACCCACAGAATGGGAAAGAATTTTAGCCAACAACCCCTCAGACAAAGGACTTATATCAAGAACACATAAAGAATAGTACTCTTAAATCTCAAGATAAATGTATTTATATGTTTTGATTTTATTTTATATGTATTTAGATATCCAAGATAAAAGGAAAGATTTGAAGCTGAATTGACTTTAAGTTGTAAATATAAATGCCTGATCTGCTGTTTAAATTGTACTTTACCTATTTCTATCATCTGATGTCTTACTCTATTACAAACTGAATTAAATTTAGCCACCTCTGCCAGGCCACCTTCCGTGATTGCAAGTGAGGTTTTATAACCCTTGGGGATTTGGTTTTCTTATCAGAATCATGGAATTAGATATCTACCTACTTTCCCTCACAAGATTTTTATGGGTATAAGAGAGATGCTGTATGCGAACATTGTTTGCGAACCATGAGATACTATGTGATGTATACATCTGTGTTTCTAAATTATTTCTGTGGTAGTAAACACTTTTATTTTCCATTCCCTTGTATCCTGTAGTTAGTACAGTGCTGGATGTATAGCAGTTATTCAGTCACTTTGAAATTGATAATAAAGAATGAAAATATGACTGTATAGATGTTTTTAAGTTTAATTTGATACGATCCTATTTGTTGATTCTTGATTTTTTTTTTTTTTTGGTGCATTTGTGATCCCGTTCAGAAAGTCCTTGCTTATGCAAAGGTCTTCAAGAGTTTTACCTACAGTATTTATCTTTCAGCAGATCATTTTGCTGTTTTAACTAGATCTTTGATCCATTTGATTTTAGTTAAGTATGTGTTGAGATGTATGGGTCTTGACTCAATCTTCTATATATAGATAGCCAGTTTTCCCGGCACCATTTATGGAAGAAAGAATTTAGATGTGTTATATAATGTACCAACTCCCCACTTATAATGTAACCATTATTTACTTCAAACATGTACCAATAAAACTGAGTAAAAAATAAATGAAATAAATAAAATGTTCAGTTAAAAAATAAAAAATAAGAATATGGACGTTTACCTAATAATTTTATCCTTCTGCTAGTGATTCACTCATTCATTCTGTCCTTCTTCCCATAGGCAAGACATTGTGTGAGCCATTGCAGGTAAAAAGCCTGCACATTCCAAGCCCAATGAGTGTTCTCTAGGAGTTTATAGTCAAGGATGAGATACTGACCTGTGAGCAGAAAGCATTATGGGAGAACACAGAGGGAGACTGTTATGGTGCTTTTCCAATAGGGACAACTACGTGGTGGTGTTGGCTTGGTTCTATTGTTCAAGCTTACCAGTAATAATAAAATAGTTTTTCAATTACAATGGTGAGTGCAAATTAACACCGCAGTAATGGCCAGCCAGTTCTGATTATTAAATATGAACTACAGCTTCCTGAATAGTTCAAGAACGTGAGTTGAGGACATAGAAGATTTATGACTTGACAATAATAATTTCTCATGAAATTTTTAATTTGAATTCACAGCATTTATTCCCAGTTGGCGATTATATATTTTTCTGCGTAAAGTTTTGCATAATGCCAGTCTCCCTTACTATGCTGCAAGCTCGGTGAGTCATGAGCCGTGCTAATTTTGTCTCTCATGGCATGTCTTTCTCCTGACACATTAGGCATTCCAGTGTTTACTGAATGGTATTTGGATAAATACTTTGTGGACAACTGGAGAAGTTTGTGAGATAAATCTTTTTATATGGCCTTTTGTTAAAGCTATGTGTATATTTCTCCATTTTAATAATATTTTCTCTAGGACTGTATATTTTGACTCTAAACATCATTTTGTCTCTCTTGAAACTCTCATTCATATTTACACTTTCAAATATCATGTCTCTCTTAACCTCTTGAAATTTCTAAAGTCTAATTAGTCTCTTTTCCTTCAAATTCACTCTAATTATTGCATCATATATTTCTTGTTTCTTAGATTAAAAAACCTGCACACATACTAACTGCTTTTTCTGCTTCCTATGTCTGTCTATAACTGCATTTAACTAGTGATTTTTGTGCTGTTTGGTCTCCTATATTTTCTGCATTATCATTTATTTTTGTCTTTACCCTGGAAGCATTTAATTCTCCACATTCAGTACTCCATGAATTTCTTAACTCCATGAATTTCTTAACTTTTTCTTTGTTTTAGATCTCTTGACACTTTTCAACAAATAAAATTCACACAATCAAACTAATTTCTTGTTACTGCTCTTACTTTTAATAAATGTGAGTCCTATTCAGTAATCTTTTTAGTTCAATTTACTTCCAAAACAAATAAAAACATTGTATCCGAGCTATCTTATTTCTTCTTTGAAATGTATGTTAAAGTTTTCTAAACTTGTTTTGTGGTTTCTAGACATTATTATCCTTTGTTCAAATTTTTTGTTTCATTTTGCTACTTGCAGAATGACATTAGGATACAGCCTGGTGTTCAAATCTGCTGCTGGTTCACTCATTAAAAACAGAATCCTGTATTCCATAATCTAAACGTGTATCATAGCTTTGTGCTGTACCTCATAATACAATTATTATTTATTGATTAAAATAAATAAAACGGAGCCTTACTAATAGTAGGCACATGATAAAAGTAATCATTAGTTTGTTTGTAATTTGCAGTCTGTGTGTCAGCTTGGGATACTACAATAGACCCCATTCAAGACAGAGGTTTCTAATCCCTATGTTCAAGTCCTCATGAACAGCCTGAGATATTTATAGATATTTGTTCCCTCGCCCCTGAGGCAGCCTATGGTGGTTGAATTGTGAAGGCAATTATTGCAACTGTTGTCTCCCTTTGCTGTACAGACAGCATCATTTCATGTGTCTGTGTTGTGACAAAGATTGAGAGGCACTGGGTAGAAAACATTCTGATGAGGCTGATTTAAGATGATTCAATAGTTAATTAATAGTTTATTTTGATTTGATTATTAAGGTAAAGCAGAATAGAATCAGTTTAATAGAAGTTTTCACTGCTGGAAAATATGTAAACTCCAGTCATTTTCCATTGTCCTCCAGAGGCATAATTTTGGCTGCTTGTCCCCATGGATACTGATGCTCTCAATACATTAGCATTTTCTTGTTTGCCTTGCAACACATTTTGTATGATTTCGTGCTTACTGAGAGAATTTTGTGGAAAATATGCATATGGCTTTTATAAGTTAAATACTATCAGGAGCTATTTTATACATTTTAATAAAATACATTATTGTGATTTTTAGAACTTTTATCTGTACAAACTTATTTTGAGGACACTAACAGAAAAGTATGTCCTTTGCATGTTGAAAGAGTCCTCTAGTCTGATTGTACAGCATTGTATTTTAACATTTCTTCATTTAAATCTATTTATCAACAAATTACTATTTCAATTCCAACACTATTTCTAAGGTATGTTTATAGTGTACAAAAAGAGTTGTCAGAATCCATCCCTCTGGTGACATCCTGGAAATTACCACTGTCAGTTAATTTAACAGATTGTGGTATAAAAAGAAAGTTCCTTTTATTTTTAGAGGTTTAGTGTTCTGTATCCTGGTTGATACAGTTTTAAAATGTGTGTTGAAATATATTCATTTTGGAAATAGGCACTCAGATTTGTTTCAGAAGAAGCAGGCGAACAAAAATGAAGAAATATTTCAATCCTGTTCCCAGGTTTATATAACTTGATGTGTATGGGGTAGAATATAGTTTCTATACAGTTTGATTGGTGTTATGGACTGAATTGTGTCATCCCAAAGTTCCTGATAAAGCTCTAACCATCAATGTGACTACTGGGTATAATTAAAATAATTAAAGTTAAGTGAGATAATGAGAAGGGATCCCCAGTTCAGGAGGGTTATTGCCCTGATGATAAGGCCTCAGGACTCATTTTCTCTCTATCGTGTGAAGTCCCAAGAATACAGCCATGTGTACAAAGGAAGATAATCCCCACCAGAAAATGAACCTTTCACAACTTTTATATTGAATTTTCCAGCCTCCAGAACTGTGAGAAATTAAGTACCTGTTGTGTAAGCCCTCAATTCTGTGGTATTTTATGGCAGCCCAAGATAAACAGAAGCTGACAAATTAGAGTGAGGCAAGTTAAGGAGACATGGTAACACTGTAAACTGTCTATCAGTGATAAATTCTTGAACAGCAACACACAAACATACATAAAATGAATGCACAAAACTTAAATAGTTTGTAGTTACTTAAAGTTCTAAAAAAAAGGGAAGAAGCTGAATGAGATAGTGTACGCTTGTAATCCCAGCACTCAGGAGGCAGAGGCACAGGTAGAAGAATCACAATGAGTTCAAGAGCAGCATGAATTATATAGTGAGTTCAGGGCCAGCCTAAACTACATAGTGAGACCCTGTCTAAAAAAATCTAATAAATAAAACAAAGAAAAACAAACACATTAAAAAAACATTTCGGTAGATCTTGAGGGTATTGTCCAAAGAAAAAATGCTCACAATAAAGATTTGGAATCATTGGAGAGATTGAAACATATTCAGTATGTTCAACTTACACCAAGAAATGGAAATTTTTCATATTCATTTAATATTCAATCTGCTAAGTTTTAGGACTAGGACAAAGGGTGAAGAACTAATACACAAAGTTTTTTGAAGCTCTGTGGACTGACTACTGATACATTTACCATATCTCAGTTCATAAACTTAATTCTTTCCATGATTCTGGTCCTGAACCAAATTAGTTGTGAAACAAATAAAATTCAATGTTTAGGGTCATATTGAAATTATAGTGAAAATTGATTCAGTTCATGATCAATTTGCTTTGTGATCAGAATCTTAGGTAAAATTAAGTTCGTGAACCAAGGTACCATTGTATATCCACAAGATTCACAAATGTTCTATATTCACTATCCTCTCATATTGTTTATTCCATTCAAGTTTTTATTTTATATAGGTGGTTATGCCATGGTTACTTGATTTCAAGACTAGAACTGAGTTGTAGGAGGAATTTGAAGAGGTTTGGAAATATGAACTAGAGAAGCCTTATAATGATATAAACAGAGGTTGATGAGTGATTCAGGTCAGAGGTCAGAGGACGAGAATGCTCACAGGAACGGGAACAGTCAAATCCTGGCTTTTGTGGCTTCAGAATGGAATGAAGATTATTGGGAACTTCTCTAGAAGCCATGCAAGCTATACTCAACACACAAATTTGCCTTCAGTTTGTTTGTGCCCTAAAATGTGAGGCTGTGTTTAAACTGATCTTAAAGCTGTAGCTGTAGCTGTCGACTAGCTAGTGAGTGGAGGAATTTTCAAGGCAGCCCAATATTTAGATTGTGACATGGGTACCACTGGCTGCTTTTAATTCAAATTATAATGAGAATTGTGGGCCAAAAAACAGTCAAAAAAAATCTTAAGTATTTAAATTTGGAACCAAAAGAAGCATGTGTAAAATTAGGACCAATGGACATGTGGTTACCAAAGCAAGTAGTGTGTTAAAAAGAAACCAATTAATTGAGTTGGAAAAGAAAGATGCCTTGAGAGTATCTCAGGAAGGAGAAAGACCCCATCTATCATAACTCCAAGGATGCAAAAGTGTATATCTTTTATTTGAGGAGAGAGCTCCTGGGCTCCCCGCTCAAGAGTCACTTAGAGAATTGGTTCCTGTTTTCCTATCAGACACTCAGAAGCTACTTTAGTCATGGCCCATGAAGGCCTAGCCATTGCTCATGCTGGTGGAAGACCTTGGCATGATTTACATAGTGCTGGTTTTTTAAAACCGTGCAGAGTGCAAATGTTATCAGGTTACAGAGGCTTCAGCCCAGATTTCAAAGGAAGGTACAAGGGGCCAGTGCTCCAGCCAGCACCCTAAGAGGGCTACAAGTGAATCTGTGAGAGCAAGCTGCACTGGAGACTCCAGACAGTTGGAGAGGGTAGGAATGTGGAATTTCTGCAGGGGAAGGCTGCAGAGCGCAAGTGGAGGCAGCCTCAGAGTAGGTCCATGTGGGCTGCAAACAGCAAAATCATAGTGTACGACCACTCAGGCTCTCTGAAGCTTGCCTCTCACTGCCATCTGCCCCAGATGCCAGACATGGAGCTATGAGACTAACATTTGTCCTTTTGGATTTTGTATTGCTTTAGTTCAATGCCTTTCCACTCCTCTATTCCTCCATTTTGGAGTGTGAATGTCTATCCTGTACCATTGTACCTTGGAATTCTATAAAAATAAGTTTCAAATTTTGTAAGGGTTTATATCTCACACTTTGCCTTGAGTTGCAGAAGAATCTTTGGATTTGTACTGTTGAACAATAATGAATGCTTTAAGGCTTTAGAAAAGGAATAGTGTGTTTTTTATTGTAGGCAAAATAGTTACATCATGTTAGAAGGAATTAGGACTGTTTGTTTTCTCTATTTGGAGATTAAGTATGGTTTAAGACTTGTTTTGGTGTCAAGTTAACAAGTTATAGAATGTTATGGTCAATCCTGTCAATTTGATTGGCATAAGACACCAGGGAATTAGTAAACTATGCTTTTATCCGTGTTTGGGAAGGTCATGGGAACATTACCTTGGGGACTGTATCTGGTCCCTAGTCTCTTCCTTTCTGGAACTTTTCCCCCATATTCTGCTTCCCAGCCATCACGAAGTTTGTTCTATCGCACCCTTCTACCAAAATGTTTTTTCCTTTGAGCTGTCTAAACATGCACTGAAATTTCTGAAACCATGAGACAGGTTAAGTCTCTTTCTTTTAATTTCTGGATAATCAGGCATCTTGTCACAGCATTTGGAAAGCTGAGCAGTACAATGACTGTGAAGCTAAGTTTTGTTCCTGGCAGTTAAGAAATTCAATTGATTCAACAGTTTAAAAAGAAATGTTGGTTGATTTATTATCATCTAACTACTAGACATCTTCCCATTGCACTCTTTATTGAGAGGGGAGAATGAATAAAGAAGAAGTTGGAGATAAAATAATTTGATATGGGTATGTTACTTGACAGATGGTAGCAAGGTACAGCACCGCTTTAGAATGTATGGTTTTAACAGTAAGTGAAATATAAATGCCCAAAATGCTAGGTTTACAGATAAACTTGGCTAGGTTATTCAAAGGAAAAAGGGCCAAGATATAGTAATTCCACTTATATGAACATTTGTTTCCTTAGTAAATAGTTGTTTCAGTTAATTCAGCTTTTCAAAAAATTTTATCTGGTTGAGTTGTACCACAGTTTTATAGGTAGACAAGATTTTTAAGAGAAAGGCATATAAATGGCCAATTTAATCATAATTAACAATAAAATTAGTGGATGCCTTAGGTAAATGGTATTTGATAATTTTAAAGTGCTTTTTATTTCTATGATGTCTTCAATTCTCACCTGTTTATTTCAGTGTCTTCAGACAGTGAGGATATTTTTTATGAAAATAGTTTGAGCCCTGTTCCTTATAAATAATTTAAAAGGCAGGAAAAATATAAATAGAAAAGTAAAATAATCACTTCAAATCTCTTCACCTAGAAATGATCATCATCAAAATGTGTGTTGGTAACTTTTTCATATATCTTTCTATGCTGTAAAAATAGCTAATGTTATTTTATACAAATAGTACACTACAATGCTATTTTCTTAATGAAAATATTATCAGCATTAGAACAATTTGTTACAATTGTTTCCAAATATCTTCTTGAAAAGAGGTATGCTTTATATTTTTGAGCACACAATTCTACATGAAAGCCATTAAAACACTTACACTTTTTAGACAAAAAAACCCCAGAATTATTAAGTTATATAAAATAACCAGAGCTGCACCTCAAATAAGAACATATCCTGCTGTCATTTATAATGAAAGAAATTGGCAGTTATACCATATGTATATACATATATATGTGTGTATGTATATATTTATCAACTAATATATAATAAAATGCATTTCTTATTAGCTATAATGTGATATGTATCCTTGACAAACATTACTAAGTTAATGGCAATTATTTGCTTATTATACATCACCAAACAAAAAACATGGGTTATAAACATAGATATCCAAATATTTTGAAGGCATGCATACACACATATTGAAAAGGTATAAACCAAAGCATTAATTATAGTTTTTAATTTAAAATTTATTTTACAAGTATTTGCGCTATGACTTTAAAATTGGTAAAAATGTTACTTTATTTCTTCTATGTTTGGCAATGTGTAGGACTGGATGACACCAGAGATTTAATTCTATTTGAAATATGTCAGTTTATAGACAAGTTTTCAAACAGGAAATTTTTTTTTTTTTTTTTTTTTTTTGTACCAAGGATCAAACTCACGACCTCACACTTGCCAGGCAGGCGCTTAAGCCACTGAGCTAAATCCCTGGCCCTAAACAGGAAAATTTTAATCACATTGCAACTGGGCTTCTGCTGGCCTTATATATTTCTTAAGATGATATAAAACAAAAAATTGCCCATCACTTTTTAATACTCTACAATATAAAAAGTAAGACTAAAGGGATAGAGTACTTATTTTCAAGTATATTATATGGAAGAATAAAATGTATGCAATCCTTGATCCAGAGAGAAGCACGATCATCACTTTAGTGATTGTAGTCAGTTAGACATCTCTTTATGCACACATATGTGTGTGCATGGATGTATCATTGTTCATAGATAGAATCATGTTATATAATCAGCTTTTTCCTCCCTCTTCCTACCACCAACTTTTTATCAGGACCCCAAGTACCATGTTTGTCATGTTTAAAATCTTGGATCTACTCTCCCATTTTTACTACCTTCATATACTGATAATCCACTGAGACATTTATCAGTACAGCTATAGTTCCATGAAAAGTTGACTATTGTGACTCTATAGTATAACGTACAAATAATTGCTTGTTTACTCTTTTTTTCACATTTCTATTAGTGTATATTGATTATAAAATTAATGGGTTTCATTGTGGCAGATTCATATATCCATGTTAAATACTATGATTATTTTCACCCTCATTAGCTACTTGTCCCATCCTCCCCAAACACTTTTTTTTTTTTTTTTTTTTGGTACCGGGGATCAAACTCACAACCTTGAGTTCACCAGGAAGGCACCTGTACTAAGCTAAATCCCCAGCCTGGAAGTTTCTTGTTTCGGAGTGGTTTAATGCATATATTTTGATCATATCTATCCTATTATCTGCTCCTGTACCGTCCTCCCCTCCTCTGTGTTTTCTTCTTGACTTCTAATAGGCTACCTGCTACTTTTTGTCACCTTTTTTTGATCTCACAAATTAGGTAGAACATTTGCTTTATTTCACTCAATATGATTTCCAGATCTATCCATTTTCAAGCAAATGACAATTTTTTTCTTCTTTGTAACTAATACTCTATTAGTATCTATACCAGTTTTCTTTATCCATTCATTTGTTGATGGACAGCTAGGCTGGTCTGACGGCCTGGTTATTGTAAATTGTGTCATAATAAACATGGGTACGCTGGTATCACTGTAGTTTGCTTGAACATATACCAAGAACAGGTGTAACTGGATCAAATGATAGCTCTACTTTTAGTCTTTGGAGGAGTTTCCACACTAATTTTTCAAGTTGTTGTACTAATTTATATTCTTCTTAGCAGTGAAGAAGGGTTTCTTTTACCCTTCATCCTACCAGTATTTGTTATTTTGTGCATTCTTGATGACTGACATTCTGACTGGGTAAGATAGAATCTCAAGTAGTTTTGATTGGTATTTTCCTAATGACTAAAGTTTAAAAAAGTTTTTTCTTATACTTATTGGGCATTTGTGCTTCTTTTGAAAAGTGTCTTCTCAATCACTTGCCTATTTATTAATTGGGCCATTTGATTTTTGTAGTGCTTCATTTTTTATGTATTCTACATATTGATTCTCTTTTGGGCAAATAACTGGCAAAGATTTTCTTCCATTACATAATTTATAGTACCATTCATTAATTATTGATATTTTTTCCTATGCTACTTAAGTCCAGCTTAGGGAGTCTTTTTCTGTGTCAGTGGCTTCAAGCGTTTCCCCTATGTTTTATCTTTTTATTCATTTTTCCCTGCCCCCTTCTTCCATCTCTTGGTTGTCTTTCCTTTTGCAAAATACCTATCTATCTCCCTATTTCCTATTACTTATCTTATTTTCCTCTGTATTTATATTTTGAGTTTTTCATATAAGAAAAACCATGTGATATGTAAGCACTTGTGTCCAGTTTATTCCACTTAACATCATGGTTTCAACACGCATCATTTTCTTACAAAGATTACCCTTCTTTAGGGAAGATTAACATTTCATTGTATATAAATATGACATTTTAAAAATCTATTAATCTCTTGATGGACATATAGGCTGCTTCAAAGGTTTAGCTGTTATGAACTGAGAAGGCATAACATGAGTATACCTGTATCCCTGTAGTATATCTTTAACTCTTTAGGAAGATACCTAGAAAAGGAATAGCTGGCTCGAGTGGAATTTTTATTTCTGTTTTTAGTTTTTTCATATATAAAACAGATAATTAATGGTATTAACTTTATAAGAGAGGTAAAATAAAAAAAGGAGTAAAAAAGCCAGTATTTGTAGAGGAGTTTGAACAGTGCCAGGTAGGTAGTATTACATGATTTTTTTTAAATCTGAGAAACTATAATGCTATGTAAATTTCCAAAAAAAATTGTATAATGATCAGATTTTAAATATGTACCCTGAAGATAATATGGATTCTATATAATTTTATTTATTTATATATCAGTTTCAACATTAATTTATGAGTATATTAAGGTTAGATGCTTTCTTTTATTTTTATATCCATAGCTCTTGGAACACATAGTATAGTCAGTTTTTAAACTTAATTGGTGCCAGGGATTTAGCTCAACAGCATAAGCACCTGCCTTGCAAGCAAATGGTCATGAGTTCAATCCCTGGTTAAAAAAAAATTCTAACTTAATTGGTACATTTAAATGGGCTATTATATTCTTTATTTTGGAATTAAAAACATTGATGTTCTTGCTTTGTCATTAAAAACTATGTCAGTTATACCAAGTTTGTTGCTGTGGTTACTATTGGGGCTATTATGTGCATAGAGTAACAGGAATATAACATATTAAAGCTGAGTAACAATAAGATGCATCTATCATTCAAGGTTGTAACAGAATCAGATGGCACAGTTCAATTAATATAATTTGAAGAGAATTCATTCACAAAGGAACTTCACCAAGGGAAAGAGGGGGAAAAACAGGGCTTCTAATTGCTAAATAACGATTCCAAGGTCCGAAGGTAAAACCAGAAGAGGGAAGGGTTTCCAGGACCAGCCAGGAGTCAGGTGGAAAGATGTGTTGGGAGAGAGGCAGTAACTTTTTATAAGTTCTTGATATATTCTAGATATTAGTCCTTTGAACAATAGATAGCAATTTTTTCTTGTACTATAGGTGTTCTCATTACTTTCACAAAGATTTTGACCCAGTTAAATATATTATAAGATTAAAGATCATTTAGCAATGTTCTAAATTTATATAATTTAAAGTGTTTAATTACATAGTCTAGAAATAATATATGGAGGTATGTTTCTCACCTAATCCATAAAGTTAAATATAATGTAGAAGTAGTGAGAATATTAGCCTTAAAATCATTATGTATTAAGATGAATGGCAAAAAAATTATATGGAGACAAATAACATTATTTTTGAAGATACTACTATATGTTATTTAGAGGTTATGTTTCCGTAGATGCCTTGTATTAATCTGCTTGAACTGCCATAGCAAAGTGCTTTGGGCTGAAGCCTACTTTCTCACAGCTCTGAAGGCTTCCTTACTGTGTTTTTACGTTGGGGTGGAGGGTGCATGTGGGGAAAATGAACAAGGTCTCTGGTGCCTTTCTTATAAATGCACTGATCCCATCATTAGGGCCCCATCTAACGCTAAACTAAAGACACGATGGTCAAACACCATTGTATTAAGGTTGAGAACATCAGCATAGGAATTTTGAGAAGTCATGATTAAGTCCATAATAGGTCTTATAAAAACACATAGATTATGAGAAATAGGATTTCTTGTAGTTAGTTCAATTTAGTTAATAAATTGCATCAGTGTCTTAGGTCTGACTAATCACTAAAAATAATTTACTGTTGTATATTTTAATATGATGTCATATATGCATATTGGAGAATCACAGTTTTCATAGAATAAAGCCCATAATGTTGACTGTGTGTAAAACTTCCATCAGTGAAGAACTTTCTAGGTATGAGAAAGCAAGTTATATTACACTTCTATTGGCTTATGGAAAACTTCAATAGACTTTGGCATAGTACATTAAGCAGATGAATATATTTGCCCCTCAAGGTCTTTTATTTTATGTAAATTTTATTGTCTTTCTCTCCTCAAACTCCAAATGCATTGTGTTTCTGTGACGTGCAAGGCAGTGTCATAAATTCTGCCACTAACACCCTGAGTTATGACAGTGTTGTCCTCCATACCACCTCTCCATTCTTCTCAGAGATGAACCTAATATAGAGATGTACTCTAGGAACACAAAGGGTTGGTTGGCCTTGGATGACGATATACACTAAAGGATAATTACTTGGTGCATATGATGCATATATCAGCAAATTAAAAAACAGAATATCTTGCTGCTCTGGGATAATATACTGCAAATTTTTGCTTGTAGTTTTGAATTTTTGCTTCAGTATGTAAATATTGTCATTTTGAACATGTTCTTTTTGAATCTGGCAGCTTATACTACATCTAGGTCTCCTTAATGGCTACTTTATAAAGCACTTTTTTGGAGGCCTTTACAATTGTTTATTTGTTTAATAGTTTTTTTTTTTGCTGGTGGGTATAAGTGAATAAAATACAATCTTTTTGTCAGGACTAAAACCATTTTTTTGTATTTGAATAATTTTTCCATGGCAATTTTCAACTGTGCTAGCCATAAGTAGATAGATGGTTGCACTTTAGAGAACTAAGTCAAAAGAGAACTAACTGCAGGTGGACAAAAGTAGTCATTGGGGAGAAAGAGAAAACGGTTTAAACCTGTGGACAATTCTGTGAAATAGTAGGCAACATTATGTATGCAGATTGCGTCTGATGCCCTCGTAAGCAATGTGTTTATAGATAAATAACCATTTGCTCTAAGTAAATGGTGCTGCCTGCAACATTTCTGTAGATGATTTGTGTGTCATGCAGCGTGACGCTGCTTCTACTGAGCATGTATTGCCGTAACTGTGTACTCAGGAACACGTATAAATCAAAAATGCACAGTAAGCAAAATATAGCAGCAAACATTTGTTCTAATTATATGGTTCTGAAACATGTCCTTTTAATAATTTTCATGAATGATGGTTCATAGAGGTAACAAGGAAACAAAATTAAGCATTAAATATTATGTAATTATGAGCCTTCAGTCCTGCCTGTTCTTCTAAAGTAAAAGCACATTTGTATTGAATTTTGATCTCATTTTATTCCTTTTATGGTTGTTAACTTTCCTCTTGAAACTTGTCCTAAATTGAGTTTAAGCTTCATTCTACAGTGTCAGGAAAATGGGTAATGTTTATTTCTTAACATCATGAAATATATGCTCTTACTAACTCTATATTAGTATTACCAAAGAAGGTAACAAAGAAGCTTTTAGCTTTCACCCTTTGTTGAATAAATCAAATATAAACATGGTCTGCACATGGCTTTTCAGTGAACTCTGCTATTTTACTTGTCTTCTATCTTGAAGTTTTATTGCTTTACATGGCTTAAAATGATTCAGGGGTCTGAACTGTTTAATCTGGGATGTTTAGGTTATTGATCTCTCAGCCAGAATGTGTGAGAAATTCAGATGCTAAAACTCCTTGCACATGTACAGTAGGTACACTGTGTGCACTTAAATCATTCATTCCTTGCCACATAAGCTTTGATTTATTCAGTTGTTTTTGCAAATGTATTGCATTTCTAAATGATGACCTAAAATATTGCCTCCTTTCTATGTACTGTTTTGTCTTCATAAGCAACTTAACTGTAGCCTATGTGCTAATTCTGTTTGCAGACTTTCCAGGAGAAAGCCAAAGCAACAAAGAATTTTAAAAACCTGCTGATCAATCCATGCTAATGATTATCCAATAAAAAATTATATTGTTTTTATTTAAATTTGCTTTGTCATTTGTTTTCAGTACTACCAATTTTAGGGCTACTGATTTTAAAATATAACATCACTAATTGTAAAATTTCTTGTCTAAATGAATGCACAATTCTTTCAGTAGCATGAATTAAATGTCTATTTTTATTTTTCTTGCTGCATTAAACCTGAAGTACTTTTTAGGGAATAGAGAAGAGGAATAACACAAAAATAAACATGAAGCTAAACCTTAAAGAAAGCAAAAAATTCATAATTATTAAATAATATTTTATGCCAAATGACGTGTTATAAACTTTGCTATGTGCCTGGGATTTAACACATAGTGAAACATACATTAATACCGCATGATATGCATATTATTGTGAATATGATGTTAGACAACTTTAACATTGTGATTTAGCCTGTAATATTTGTCTGCACTACACTGTTATGATTATAAAATTTGAAGCTAATGTGATTTTTACAGATGAGACACACAGAGCTCTAAGGAAAGAGTAACCAGTAGAGGACTGTTCTGAACAGGTAGTACTGAGATCACTGAGACTAAAACAACAGCAGTGTCTTTATTACCTTTTGTTTTACACAGAATTCAAGACACTTATAAACATTTTACATTTATACTTGTAACAGCCCTTATGCTCCAGCCAGATCAAGATACTTCTCTGTTTCAAATACTCTGATGACTTCCAATCATGCTTTAGATAAAAATCTAAACTCCTCACCATGACCCATGCTATTTACAGGACTTGAACTTTGTCTGCTCTGTGATCTTAGTTTTTATTGCTTCCCATTCCTGAATGATACCGTAGTTGATTGCATTAATGCACACAGTTGCTTTTCATATTATCTGTGGTGATAAATCTGTTTTTTAAAACTTCTGAGCTGTTAATGTTATTTTTGTAAAGCATACTATTAACTCCTGTGAAAAAAGAAAGAAATGCAGAAATACTATTCATAATTTTTTTAAAAAGAGTTTAACAGAAAAAAATTACTCTGCTAATTTTCTACACAAGCATCTAAATCAATTTTTGTTCTTCTTAGTGACTAGTTAACCACTACCCTTTGAATAGCACTGGTATGCCAAGATTTAAAGCAATGCTTGCAAGTAACAGAGAATGTTGGCTATCACAAGGTTCCCCAGCATTGCTAGGCTTGCTTTCTTTTAAGGGAGAGACTAGGCAAGTTTGGTTTGTCACCTAGAGCCACATTCTGAAGGAGCAGGAGGCTGCACACTTCCTTCTCCCTGTCCCTCTTGCATCAGGGACCTTTAGCTCTGGTTTTTTCCTTTCCAAATTCTGGTCAAGCAGACTTTTACAGATAGGTGTATTAACAGTAAGTAAACATACTTTTGAGATAGGGAGGCATTTTTTTCACAGATATTGTACAAGAATTACATAGCTTCTTTGTTATTGCAATCTGTATAATTTATTTTCAGGGAAGGGTACATCTACATCTCAGAGAGAACTGCTAAAAAGCGAAGGCAATTGAGTTCAACCCTTTCGAACAGTGTGACTTTGTCTACCTCCTTATACCAGTATTATTAAATAGGTAATATGAGAATAAGAATAATAAATAATATAATGGTTAGTCCGAAGGATTAAGATCAAGATTAAACAAGGATACTCAACTCATTGAATAAAGGGAATAATGCAGAAAGAGATTATTTTTGATTAATCAAAACTTCCACGTAGATATAAAAGGTAGATTTTCCAAGTTTCAGACCGATCTCATATTAATATATTTCATCAGAAACACGCATATCTTTCTTCAAAATCAGCAAAACTGCATCATCTTTGGGATGGAACTGTTAGCCTAGAGTACCAGGTGGTGAAAAGTTGGGGGATTCCGCAAGCAGAGTACACCCGCGGTGCAGCAAGGAGCCCTCAGCAGACTCAAATAGCAGGAGTATGGGGTTCCTCCACACCTGCATATCAGCTGCTTGAAGATGAAACCCCGCATGTTAGGGTTTTATTTTGAAGGTGTGCACATCTTTCTTCAGTTTTCTCTTAGAAATCCACTTCCTTACTTTTATTGAGCCAGTCACCATATAAGTTTTGAATGCATGTTGTGAGTACATATTTACAATGGAATAATTTAAAGATTATAAGGGAGAAATATAATTTTACTTCAAAGAATATATAATGTAATTCAGAAAAACACATTAAGTTAAACACTAGTGCATAAGATTTTAGTGATAAATGATATCACTGTCTAGGAAGCATAAAGATTGTGTCAGCCTGTGGAAATGGGCAATTGTAATATTCTGGTTATTAAACAGCCTGTGTGTTTTGTTTTATTCAATAAGAAAACACATGGACACATATCATCCACAATTTTTCCATATGTCCCAAAAGGGAACCACAAATGTAGTGTTTTTGTTAAATATTTCTAGTAGAGGCTTATGGCCTTAAAAATTTAATAAATCCAGAAACATGATGAAGAACATAATACATAAAATTACCTGCCTTTGTATAACATTTTCATAGGATATCTTAATACATGTTTTAAAAGTGAAAGTTTTAAAAAGAAAAAATAGAAATAAAGCCTGATTTCAGAAGAATTAATGTCATTTGAGACATCACACCTTTCTTTTCTGTAGGTAACTTAAAATGATTCCCAATTTTTTTTTTATTTTAAAGAGAAGAAAAACCCCACAGACTCTCAAGACAATAGGGGAGTAATAATAATATGTTGTGTATTGTTATCTTCATAGTAGTTACTCAAGTACAAGATATAATATTTCATACCCAATATGTTTTTATTTCAAATTACCCTGTAGTTGCATTTAAATATTTTAGCATTAGCAATATCACAATTAAAGATGAATCATTACATTCTATACAGATCATCAAATGCTCATAGTATATCGATGTTCCTGTGAACTCTATGCAAAAAACAAGTTAGTTAAAGGGCTCTCATGTATTCACAAGTGTAAATCTAATGGATTAAAACCTTGGTAGCTTTCTAAACCCAGCAGCTCAATAAGGAGTATTACGTTAAAATTATCAAGTAATTTTAACTTTAAAAAATAGCTTTTAATGTGGAATTTGACACAAATTTAGTTGAGCAATATGCACAATATTTGAAAGGCAGGTTAATTCTGAGAATATTGGACAAAGTCTAATTGACCTAAAATTGACATTTAGAGACTTGGATGTGCAATTTAACTTTATATTGAAGGAGAATGATCTTTGAAAAGTTTAGTTAATGTTAAAAATTAACACCTTTTCAGGTTTAAAGCCAATTAGGACGTTAACATTTTCTTGCTGTCAATTATCTTTAACCTAATGTCCAGGAGTGTGGCAGTAATGAAACCTCTGTTATTTATCCAGTCAATCTATGCAATTCCAAGTTCAAGACTACCTAATTAGTCAGGCTTCCTGATTGTTCCCTGACAAGGCCATATTATTCAATTTAACTTGTGACTTGTTAGCACCATGTGATTAGAATGTTAGTCAGTTTATTTTACCATTTGTGAGAAAAAAATGATAAAACTTTATATAAAGTGTTGTCCTAAAAACTTAATTGAGAACTCTGTGGTGTTTTCCAGTCAGTGTTTTGAAGTAGTTAATTCTGTCTCTGAGAATGATTTCCCAGGACCTGATTTTCACTGCAGTTACTTAGAGACATTAGTCAAGTCTTCTGCCAGATAGAATTAAGCATGTTTTTAATAAGATGTAGTCACTTAGAAGACTATAAATATGGCGACAAAATATATTCTTTAGTTGTCCACTTAAAGTTGAGCTTAGTGGAGATCTCAAAACTTCTATGTGTCACTTTAAGAATGTGTTAATCAAAGAGGGTGGAAAAGTCAATGACGTGTTTTTTTGAAAGTAACCAAAACACTGTGAGTAGTCAAAATTATTTTTTAATATTTTAAATTTACTTTTGATAAAGTGGAAAATGGGACTCCATTCTAAATTAGAGGCATTTATATCTTTGGAAATTACTTAGCAGTGAAGGAAATTTGCTTATCTGTGTGAGATCTTTACATACTACCCTTCTCAGATTAAGACGAGAAATACAAATTTATAAATCTAGAAGTCAGTTATACTCAGCTATTTGAGCTGAAATTTGTAGCTGATATTCTTGGCTGCTGAAATAAACAACAGCTACAACAACAGCAGCAATAACAATGGCAATGACAATAACAAAAGCCACAATAAAACAAAATCATGGGTCCTGTGAAGGATCTGTATATATTTGAATATTTTATTTGTGGTCAGAGCCTGTACAGTGGAGAAGAGTAAGCTTATTACTTTCTTTTAGCTATTGATTTATACACTGGTTGGTGATATTCTGTCTATGCCTACATTTGTGAAAACAAAATAACTTGAAAAGTTTGTAGTGGAAACAGGCTAGAACAAGGCCTTCTTGACCCCTACTTGCTATAGGTCAGTAACATCCTCTCATTGGAGGTGTTGAAAATTTTCTGTGGAAATTCTCAACCCTGCTAAGGGCAAACTAATCCCTGATTGGGACCTACTTACTACCTTAAGGGTACCAAACATTGGGATGGATGCATTTTATGAAATTTATTTTCTTTTCTCTTTCCTTTTTGTACTTTATTCTTCTCCCATCCCTCTCTCTCTCTCTCTCTCTCGCTCTCCCTCTCTCTCTTTCTTTTTTTTTTTTAGTGGAACCTGCCTGCAACAATCTTTTATTTTTTCCTTAAAGGTGACAGAAAATCTGCACACAAACAAAACAATTCTCATAGTAAAAAGTACTCCCTTACAAATAGCCAAGGTGTCCAGTCAGATTCTGCAGTGAGTGTATGTTGTCATCACATTCTATTCCACAGGTATGCTTTCTTGGGAGTTTGCAGGGGTAGGATCAACTTTTTCTGGAAATACTAGCTTCTCACCAACTGCTTCCTTTATTGGTAAGTACTGTGATATCTCATTAGGTTCGTTGAAGAGGGAAGGTGGAACATGCGTTAAATTAGCTATTTTGCTCTCTCGTGAAGTATATTCTTGTAACATATAGGTCTTGTCAGCCTCATGGTAAAGCCTTGTGTCATTCATTCGGATAAGCACCCCATCAATTCTCAAGAAAAACCGTACCAACAGAAAAAAGCTAGAAGGCATTACTCTAATTTTCACACTCAGGCTTGAAACTCCATGATCATGAAGTTCATCCTCAAAAAGAAGAACTTCTTCAAAAAATTTAATCTGTTCTCTGGCTTTCAATTTCTCTGTACCTATATGATCTGTTGTAGGTACAACCTTTAATTTAAGAGAGTCTCCAAGTAGTGTTCCTTTATAATCTGTTGTATAGGTCCAATCCTATGGTTTAACAACCTCTTTAGAGTTCTCCTCTTCGGTCCTGCTTTCCTGCCACTCTTCAGCACAAGCAACTTTAATTATTCCTTGGTAGTTGTTTACACATTTTAATGCATCTGTAGCATTGAACTCAATCCCAAAGCCAGAACCCTGCTGGTTTCTTAAAACGTTGTCTCTAAACATCATTTCCGGGAGAGATGGCATGTGCAATTCATCCGCTAACTTCTCCACATCCGCTGACTTCATGATGTGGGTCTTGGCCGCCGTCAGCTTCCAGGGCCGGAAGGAGAAGTTCTGGTGGCTGCTCTTGAAGCCGTGGATCATCATGGCTGAGGTGGGCGCGAGCGGTGACGGCGGAGGCGGTGGCGGCAGCGGCGGTGGCGGGGACACCGGTCCCTCCCTGGCTGCGGCCCCGCCCCCTCCCCTACCGAGCCCTTACCATGCCCCGCCCCGCCCGTCCCGTGCCTGCGACCCAGACAGCGCCCTGCTTTCCGCTTTCTCCCTCTCTTTCTCTTCCCTCTCTGTTCGTGTGTGTGTGTGTGTGTGTGTGTGTGTATGGGCTGGTACATGTTTTATTTTCTGCATTAATTCACCAGTACGCACTGTAAGAAAGACAACAAAAATAAAACAATTTTGTTTATTTAAAATTAAATAAAAATTTTACTAAGCTAGGAGCAATCAAAAATAGGCGAACTGTGTGCTTCAGCTTTTGGGCTGCCTTGTCAGCGAAAGAAATGGAACAACTATTCAGCGTAAACAAAGCTCTATCCTGTCAACAAACTCTAAAATAAAATTTTTGTCTGGGATATTTTTGTCATTGATGCATAAAAAGATACAAATGTAAAACATAAGATTATATAGCTTATTTCTATTCCATGGCTATTTTGTCTAGCAATGCTGTCCTAAGGCTGAGTGTACATAGATGATATGCAATTGACATCAGCTGTTCCTGAGAAGTGTTCCCTGCAGTCAGTTACCTGGCATTTGGGGTGAGGGTCAGGATTTTGAATAGCACCAAATAGCTGATTATGATTTAACTGAGAATTATGCTTTCTGAGGAAAACTTAAGAGTGTGTGTGTAAGTGTGCAAGATAGATTACCATACTACTTTTTGTTAATTTATCAAATAGAATAGTTTGTACTGTCATTGTTTGACTGTCTACTTTTTATGCTTTGATTTTGTAACTTGAACAACTACTTCTAAGATAGCAATATGTAATTTATCACCTAGTGATTTTTTACTGTTTTTTTGAAATTCTGTATTATTTCTACCCTTCTTTCTGTTTTGCCTTTTTTCTCTAAATAAAAAAAGGAAGAAAAAGAAGAGGAAGAAGAAAAAAGAATGTATGGAGTCCCTGTATTGTTGAGAAAGAACTCACAAGTTTGGAAAGAATATAAAAAGCATCAATACAAATAATATTATAGCAAATTCCATCATTATAACTTGATGTACATTAAATACAAAGAAAAATATCTTAAAAGCATGCAGTGGAAAAAACATATGAATCATAAACAGGCACATAATAGAAAGAATGACAACTGACTTCTTAACAGGAAAAATAGAAGTAGTGAAGAACTACCTTTAAAGCATGCAGGAGGAAATTAGAATTTTTACCTTAGAATTCTGTATCTACTCAAAATATTCTACAATTGTGACAGTAATATTAAGGCAATTTTGTACTGAAAGCTGAGAGAATGCATCAAAACCATACACATACTAAAAGAAATAATGGTTTTTCACAGTGAAGAGAAATAATTCTAGATTAAACTATAAAGTATGAAAAAAGTGAGAACATGCAATGGCAAAGAATATTGGCAAATACAAGAAGCCGTCCATATTCTCCAGAAATTTTCTTGGTTCAGATCATTCTGTCTCAACTACTGTAAACAACATTACTGGAGTATGATACACAGCGTAGAAGAAAGTTGACAACTTTCAGGTATTCATATACATCATTGTCCTGAAAACATTCTATGAGATGAAGATAAAGTTGTAAACTTATTGCTTTAATGAAAAACACAGTTGTTGCATTTTTTTTTTTTTTAGAAAATTTTAAACAGTGTTTGGGATGGCACCTTATTGTGATTATTTATCAAAATGAGGTTTGAGTGTAAAATATCAGCTGTGGTTTGCATTGAATTAAATATTATCAAATAATTGAATTTGTGATTACTTTGTTCCTTACAGAGTTCACTGGCTCTGAAGTACAGAGCAGCTCTAAAAGAAAGTAGGTCCAGAGGTATTACAGCTAAAAGTTTAGAAGCTTAAAATCCAGAAGCACAATCTTGCCTTTATCTAATTTTGAACTCTGTTAAAAATCACACCACTTTTTTTCATATTTGTAAACAATTACATTCTCCAGTAGCAAAAACATTAGTAAATTTATTTTATTTTCAACCGAATTTGTCTCTAGTTACACATGTGTATTTTTGTCACATGTTGAATTACTTGGCATTTATTATTTAATCAAAATACCTCAAGACATTGATATTTCTCCATAATAAACATGTAAATGTGTGATAATAATTGCATAACAAATGATTAGGTCAGAATTTTCAAATTCTTTTAAAAATATAAAGTAAAAAAATACAGTGAACCATACAAAAATGTGTATCTTAGTGAACTATTAAAAACAAATATATTAATAGGTACCATCTGTGTTGAAAAATCAGTTCTTCAGACAAACCCTCACTGTGCTTCTTCCTATTCACATCCCCTAAAATTTAACAATTATGTTGACTTTTATGGTACTTGTATTTATTTATAGTCTTATCATCAATGATTACTTCCTTGACATTCTACTTTAGTCTTGCTCATTAAGAAAATATTCACTATTTCCATTAAGTCTCACAATCAAAAATTTCTTTCTCCACTTTCTCTTCCTTTTATCTTTTAAAATCTAAAGCTATTTCACCTGTAGAGTCTTGTATACCCCATACTGTGCTGATTTAATATTTGGTCCAGTTCAATTTGCTTCTCTGTCATTTATGTTTCCAACTGGTAGTTGAATCAGCAAACATCAAATTCATATTGAATTCCTTGGCAAGATTACAATGGTAAGGTATTTATTGATTAATTTACTCATTTATCAGGAGACACATTAAGTATGATCTTGTCTCTTTTCATGAATTTGGTAGTTTTTGATGCTCTATACCTAGATCCAATAATTTATTGTCATTTCAAAATAGTGTTAGTGAAATTTTACTATTTACTTTAAAATTAATATTTGGAATGCTTTAATAAAAAGCTGCTTCCCTTTACTTGTTATCTAGGAGAACAGCTTATAAGGAAAAGGAAGGATGTTTGATACTTTAAGTCCATGAGATTTAAAGATATTGAATTTCAAGATGATTAACTGATTTCAAATCACTTTCTAAAAGTGACCAATTTTTTTTATAAGGATGACTGTTAATTCTTGAATTTCAATCCATTTCAGTTCTTATCCTTATTGAAGCTTAAATTTTGGGCAATAGGCATCTCTTCAAGTTAGTTCTTGTGTTCCTAACACATATTGTTTGATGGTTTCCTTGATATGTAGCATGACACGGTATTTCAGATTTATCTTGGACATTTTTTTTCCAGATCTGAAGAAATTACAGATCAATATTATTTTCTGGGTACAGGAAATGCTTACTGCTACTGGATCAGTCACTGATTCGAGGCTTCTCAGTGAACAGAGCTTTATCTGTCTTTCTATCTAAATATAACGTAATTTCAAGTGTGAGATTGGGAGTTTGATCCCAGGTCCCAAGAAAGAAAGAAAGAAAGAAAGAAAGAAAGAAAGAAAGAAAGAAAGAGAAAGATAACATAATTGAGAGGATTAAAAACAAGATTTTCTACACTAGACAGATAATACAATATTTACAAATATCAGTCTGATTTATTTCACTTATGCAATAATTCATTGTATAAAAATATCACATCTTTTTTATTCATTCTGTGGTTGATGAGCACTTTGGTTGTTTCCAAGATTTAGTCATTATGAATAATGCTGCTATAAACATGAGTGCATATACATCACTGTGACATGACATTTTCAGTTTTTCTGGGAAAATACCCAGAAGGGGAATAACTGGATTGAATAGGACTTCCAATCCCAGCATCCCGAGGTCTCCAAGCAGACTTCCACAGTGGCCACACCAGTCCACACTCCCACACACAGTGGAGAAGGCCCTCTTTCCACTAAAGCCCTGCCAACACCTGTCATCAGTTGATTTCCTGATGGCAGCTAATTCCTTCTGGAGTAAAATAAATAATAATAATAATAATAATAAAGCTGAAACAATAATATGATCCAAAATGTACAATAGATATTGTAATAATGAAAGTGAAAGAAAATGCTCAAAAGGAAAGAACAACTGGGATAGGAGAAAGAAGAAATGGAAGAAAGGAAAAGATTATATGCATATAGGTGTACACATATAACTATGTATGTATATGTGTGCAAAATAGACAACTATACTAACTCTCTGTTAGTTCATCAAAAAGAAGTTTGTGCTGTCATTATTTGCTTGATCATTTTTTATGCCTAGATCTTGTAACCTGAACAACTACTTCTAAGATAACAATATACAATCTAATAGCTAGTGTTGATTTCTTACTGGGTTTTTTGAAATTCTATATTATTTTTATTCTTTATGCTTTGCTTTTTCAAAATTAAAAAAACCAAGATTTTTAATTCAAATTCAGGACTATAATGTTTCTGCCTATATTTGTATTTTTTTCTTTTACATTAGGCATAGTAGTTCTTGAGAATACAAGACAGGGGAAAATTAGAATACCCCTATTCATATGTTTTATCTCAAATTATACATAAAAAGCTTCAGAATAATAATAATAATAATAATAATAATAATATCATCAATTTTATTTTTGCATTGTTTTCCCCTTGTTATTTTTCCTGTTGTAAATGATTGTACTATATCTACTTGGTCAGAGCATATAGCCATACTGAGTATAGTCCCTTCCTCTTAATATTCATTTAGTATTAGTTTTACAGTAATCATGAGAATTTATTTTGAAGCTTTCTAATTGTTTTAGTTGCTGAATTTCAGCCTGTTATAAATTTCTCAGGCAAAGTTTGTGGCTCCAATATTCTGAGTTTTTGAATGTTGATGGCATTTGGTCTTTACTTTTGTAATTGAGCTTCAGTGTTTTCTATACAAAGTCTTTCTAACTATAAAAATTGTATGTACTCTCTGTCTGTCTTAAATATGTTATTCTGTTTTCTGAAGGCAGAAAGTATTGATGTTAAAAAGTTTGACCATTATCTAATTCTTTTCTTTAGAAGTCACTTTTCCCCTTTGCCTAGTTTCCCAATAGACTTTTTGCTTTTTGTTTTTAATTTTATTTAAAGAGAAAAAACAAAACAAAACAAAACAGAATAAAGGGTAGCAACAATACAGAATTCCAAGGAAAAAAGGAAAAGAACAGCAACAAAAAC
>PVJX010003845.1:70948-102752 GCA_004027295.1 Dolichotis patagonum
GACAAATTACATACTGACTTCTTGGAAATAGTTGTTCAAATTACAAAGTTAAAACATGTAAAGTAGACATTCAAACAGTGAGACTGTTAACAGTTCTGCTCCATGATCTGACAAAAACAGCAATATGGTCATCCATCTTACCCACTCAAATATACATGCAATTATATCAAAAGGGTAAAATTAAACACAGCAAAACAGAGCAAAGCGGATCACAAGAAAGCAATGTAAGAGACATAAATTTCAAAATTAGACAATTGGAGATATTCACTCTCTATCATATTGACTCTTGTTTTCTTCCAAATAGTTGTCTATATTGTCACATACAGGGAATTCACATGAAACAACATAGTATGGAATTGATCTGAGCAGGATGAGGAGGGCATTTCAGGTCTTCAAGACCAGACATTAGAGAAGCCAAGAATGACTGTCATAATATCTCTCATTCTCCTCAGAACAGCTGTCCATACCTTCATATGTGTTTAACTTAAACAAGACAAAGCAAGCTAAAATCATTTTGAACAAAAAGTGATAGTTTTGCTGGACTTCACATCATGACATTATAGAATTAGCACTGGGTATTGTAGTGTCTCTTTTTCTTCAAAGTAGTTGTTCATTTCAACATGTGTTATATAGTTGGTTCTTGTAAACTGTTTATAAGCTCTACATATGCATGAGTCTCTAAATGTATATCTATCATTTCTGTATTACAGGGAAAAACAAAACAAAGCAAGCTAAAACAAAGCAAGTCCTAGAAAAGCATGAGGCAAAAAAGTCACATAAAACTGCAATACTAGGTGATCTACAATGGTTACCATGATGTCTCAGCAGTATATAACAACATTAATAAAAATGAAGCATTGGAGACATTATAAGACTTGAAAAGCATGTAATAATCAAAGCAGAGTGGGTATCTTAGTGAATCTTGTCATCTTCAGTGTAGTTGCCTATACTCTTAGACTTGATGCTATCAATCACAACAGATTTAAATAAAATCAGTCAATACAGAATAGCAATCTAGCAAACCAGATTCAAATAAGATCAGTCATAATAAAACAGTATAAGTTATAAAGGGCTTCAGATTAAGATGATAGGAAAATTAGGGATGATTACCATAATATGTCCTCTTATTTTTGGGATAGCTGACCATGTCCTCAAGTCTAGTGTAAGTAGACAAACTGGAACAGCACGTAATCCATCCAAGCAGAGTGGTGGGAATAATATAAATTTTAAATTTTGTTACCCAATTAACAATATCCTCTGCCTTCCTTTTTTAGACAATTTCTCCTCTTTCATTCCCACGGGGTGCACTACTTGTTTGGGGTCTCACTGCCTCCCTATATAGAGCATCTCAATGGACCATATCTCCTGATCTACTCTGCCTGTGTTTCCCTCTGTTAATATTTCAAGGCCATATATACTAGAGATTACAGCCAATCTTCTCTGCCTTACTTCTGCTACTCTGTTTTTCTGCAATTGGTTGTCTATTTTTCTGCTCCACTCCACTATCTGCCCTGTTCACTGAGGCCTCTCTGCCACTGTTCCTGAAATGCTTGTTTTCTTGTTCTCTCTCCCTAGAATGTCCTTCTGTATTTTTTGTAGGGTTGGACTGGTGGTCACAAATTCTCCTAGTTCCTCTTGGTCATGGAAGCATCTTGTTTTTCCATTCATTTCTAGAGAGTGTTTTGCAGGATACATCAATCTGGGCTGGAGATTGTTCTCCTTCAGCACTTGAATTACTTCACTCCAAGCTATTCTTGACCTGATGGTCTGTGTCGAGAAGTCTGCTGTGATTTTGATGGGTTTCCCTTTATAGGTGATCTGTTTCTTTTCTCTGATGTCTTTTAATATTCTGTTCTTATTTTGAATTTCTGGAATCTTGATTATTATGTGTCTGGGTGTAGCTCTGTTTGGGTTGTAGGTGGCTGGAGTTCTGTATGCTTCATACCTCTGCATATCATTTCTTTTTTCTATGCTTGGGAAATTTTCCTTAATAATTTCTGTGAATAGCCTTTGTAATTCCTCTGTTTTGATTCCTGCTTCTTCATTCACATGCTTTATTCTTAAGTTATAGATCCTCTTATCATCTTCCAGTCCTTGTATCTTTACTGCCTGCTCCCTTGTTATTTTTAAGAGATCTTCCCTTTCATGATCGCACATTGCAAGCCTGTGTTCAATATTTGATAGTCTATCTTTGGTTTCTTTCAAGCAGTTTTGCCAGCTTTCTATTGAGTCTTTAGTTTCCTAAGAATCTCTTTGAATCTGCTTCATGAATTCTAGGTTTTTTCTGAATTCTTCATTAAATTTTTCTCTCCTTTTGTGTTCCTCTATTCTTCTGTCTGTGTCTTCTTGAGAGGTACCCAGCCTTTCTTTTATTAATCTACTTATCTCTTGTTTAATTTGAATTAATATTTCAGTTTTGGTCCCACTTACGAGGTCCTGAAGATATCTCTTTATGTCCACTAATGCTGTATTTGATGTTGCATTTTTGCTGCCCTCAATCTCTTTTGTATTTACCTCTCCTGGATCAATGTTCTCAGGGTTGGGGGCTGGGGTTTTTTTCTTATTTCTCCCTTTCGTCATGTTTTTGGTTCCTTCCATACAAGTGTACAGTGTAATTCCCAGCCCCTTGTCTTGTTGGTTAAGGCTCCTGTAGAGGGTGCAGGCTAGGAGCTTTTGTCCTCTTCAATTGGCTATCAGAGATTAAAGTTCACGCACATGCAGTGTGTGCTGGCTCCTCCCCTCTCGGCCAGTCAACTTTTGCAGGCCTTCACTGCATCAGCGTGTGCTGACCTCAGGGAATTAATTTGTAGCGACTCACTGGGTCCCAGCCAGGGGTGCAGCCTAGTCCTAGCAGATTCCACCAATTCGCACAGTGAGGGGAGCAATGAACTGAAGCCACTTCCTTATGGAGTTAGGGCTGTCCTGCCCAAATCCAACATGTCGTCCAGTCGGTTTCCCCTTTTCCATGGGACAGTCTTATTCCCATCACTCACCACGTGTTGATGCTGGTCCCTGAAAACTGCTGGGGTCCCCAACCTCCAATTTTAGCGCAGCTGTGGTACGAATTCACAGTGCCTCTGGGTGGGTCATGTGCAGGGCTGGTCTGGGTGAGCCGAATGCAGGGCTGTTCAGCTCCATGCTCTGGTGGCTCAAGCCAGTCTCGGTGTGGATTGCTTGTTCAGGTATCTGGCATGGATTCAGGTGGCACCGAGGAGGGCGCGTTGCTCACTGATCTTAGCTTCTCTGATGGTAGTCCAGGACCTCATATTTGAGTGGTTTTTTGCACTTTAGTTTCTTCCTGGGTTGTGAGAGTCCATCTCTCTCTGTTTGGGTCTCTCCAGGGTGTTTTATTCTGGCATTTGAGCTGTCTCTCTCAGAGAGGGTCCCTCTCCTGCTACCTAGTTTTCCGCCATCTTTGGACTTCCCCCAACTTTTTGCTTTTTAAGTTCAGTAATCTTCTAAAAGATATTTTGATGACCTGTCAGGTACATTTAGTATTTAGTTTTAGATCTTTTATATAGTACTTTTATTTCAGGCATGTTTTCTTGAGTTATAAAAAACAATAATTGTTCTGGTTGGTCACTTTTGCTTTTCTCTGTTATTTATATCTTGAATTGTTTTTGTCTGTCTTCAACATGTCACTTTTTTATCTTCTTTACTTCATGTCTTTAAATTTTTCATTCTCTTCCACTTTTTAGTAATCTTTAGACATTATGCTCTGTACTTGTTTTTATCCTCTTTCTAGTTAAATCTTCTTTCCTGTAGCTATTTTTCTTTGGTGTGCAATTCTGTTCTGAGTTTCATCAATTCGTAGAGTTTTCCTAGTTTTAGTGTATGTTAATTCTTTGTAGTTTGCATCCTTTCCTCACCATCAAAAAATTTAGCTTGTTCTAGAATAACAGGTTAGTTAAGGATTGATTTGTGGATGTTTCTTCCTGGCATGTGTTTATTTTTTCAGGATGTTACAGTATTCTTTGTTCTGTTTCCTTTAATAAATTTTCATGGGATTTGACCTTGAGCCTTTCTATTGCTCTTATTTATGCAAAATTGATTTCCATGCTTCTTTTGAAGGAAGTGCAGATACCTTTTATAACTTCACTCGGCTTCCTTTCCTCTTGTGTCGTATTTTAAAATACGGTGTTTCTTGGCTCTTTCCTTTCCCTATTGTTATGTAGATTTCATTCTTTGCCTGTCCTATCCTTTTCCAGTCCACTGATAAAACCACACCCACTTCTTTCTCCTCACTGTTGTCTCCTGATCTGTTATCAGGGTCCTGGCTGGGCAGTGGGAGACTTTGGAGGAGCTCATACTACTGCTAGTTCAGAGCTGATCTTTGGCTCTCATGTGCCCAGTTACTGGTTTGGACCTGTCTCTCTTTCTGAACTGTTGTTTTCACACTGGCCATTGTACACTCCAGCAAATACCTGGTGGAATTGCAAATACCAGTCAGTGGAATTTCTGTTCTCAGATCTAGGACCTTTGTGTGCTGTGCTGTTTTCTCTGTCATAGTCACAGATGTCATAAAAGTTTTGTAGCCATTACTGGTTCATTACTACTTTCCTGTATTTGAAGGCTTGGGATATTTGTCAGAGAGTATAAATTTGATCATAGGTTTTAGGTTTTACTATCTTCTTGGAAACCACAAATTATAAGCCAAGGATAGTCTGTTCAGACCATCTTCGCCTTGCCTGGTGGGCCAGTTTGGCATGCTGAAACTCACACTTTTTCTGGGCCGCAGCTGAGACCTCAATGATCCATGATGCTAAGGTGGTTACAAGGCAAGGTGAGAGCTGTTGAGGACAATACAAGGAGTATCCAGGTTGGGGGGGTATCTTAACTTGTTTCTTTTGTGATGTTAACCTTGTTCCTATCTCTACTACTTCATCCTTGTTTCAGGAAAAGTGCCCTTCCTGTCCCCCTATGCTTTTCACTGGCAAAGAAAAAGTAGGCCAGCTAAGGAGATCATTGCATTTGCCCATATCGAAGCACGGACTTCCCAGCACCCATTTTATGCATTCCTAATAATGTCTCTATTTTAGTTCATCCTTCACTGTACTCCAGTACAGGCAGTTGAGGATCTTGGCCAGGTCCCTGGCACTATCCTGTTGATTTTTTTTTTTTTTTTTGGCACCTGGAATCTAACTCACCACTGTGTGCAGGCACTTATGCCACTGAGCTAAATCCCCAGCCCTGATTTTTTAAAATAAATATTTCAGAAATTCAGAGGTTACTCAGATATAAGAAGTATGGCACTGCCAGTGCCAAGAGCTCTAAATTAAAATATTTTTACCTTCAAGAGGCTTGAAGCCATATTTTCCTAATTGTAGATGGTAAAAGTTTCCCTGTCTCCTTTTCATATATCTTTTAACATTCAAAATGTTTCGGGGTTGATTTTTATAGGCCAGCATACACTGGTTGCAATGGGAAGTGGAGAGGACCAGGACCATTCAGAGTGTTTCCCATGGAGGGATTCTGCCTCTCTAGCTTGTATTTGGAATGGGATGTGCAGTCCATGCCCATGTGGATAGAAGAGAACAGTCTTCTTCATATCCTGAGAACTTTGAGGACCACGGTGAGTTTAAGTTTCCTTTTTTTTAATACTCCCTGTGATAGCACATGCCAATCTTTATGTGGTGGTTCAATGAGAAATGCAAACAATTTCTGTATTACTTATTTGATCAGATGTAAATGTGCAATGTCCATAATAATTTCTTGGATTTGTAACATGCTTAGATTTTTCAAGAAATTTCTGCATCTGTGCTCTTAGGCAACCTCATCTCTTTATTGTGAAGAAATTAATGCCCAGGTTATTAGCGTCTCCATTCTTTTGAAGTGGAAGAAACTAACCCCGGGAGACTGAATGACTTGTCCAAAGTCATACATCTAATAGGTTGCAGAAATATAACTACACCCAGAGTTTCCTGATTTGAAGTCACCAGTTTATCCCCATGGATTTTAGAGCCTTTTGCATAATAACAGAAACACGTTTGCAACTTGGCCTCTGATGCATTTGTCATGAAAACAATTTTATCCAGATACTCCAGATGCTCGGTGAGCACCCAAACCGCATAACAGCAATGGGATTAAATTTGTCAGTATAATTTCACATCTCATTACCTGATTTTATCCACTTAAAAGCCATTTCCTAAACTATTTTTGAATTTCAATACTCAGTTTAATTCTGGAAAGTGATGTATAGGGCATTACTTTACAAACAACAACAAAATGCAATTATTTGAAATCTTATTTCCTTTCTTTAGTGGCTAAGGTGGAAGTGCTTGCACTGCTATTATGGAATTTTTTTTAAGGAATATTTCAATTTATATAGAACTAAAAGATTTCCTGTTGGAGATCTCTGATGATGTCCTTAAGAGGTAAATATTGCTGATTGCTATGCTAAAAAGCTTCACTGTATTTTTATTTTTCTCATTAAACTTTATTATAATGGTCCTCAAAATTCTGGGCCAAATAGTTTGTCAATAGTTTCATTTAGCAAGTACTGATTTCTCCTTTCCCCTTAAAGGTTTTACAATGCATTGTTATCATTAACAATGTCTCTGCCTATTAAATGTAAATGAAGCGAACAGTTTTGACACTGTTACACCACTGCTGCTCAAGTCTAGGCTGGCAGATTATGAGGGTAATACACACTATCTGAGCTTTCACCAAAGGCTTGGTGACCTTGTCAGCTCCCACAGCTTTCTTGACTGCTGATTTGATGGCACTCACAGCAAGCATATTCTTATATCAGAAACAGTAAAGCAACCCAGAAAAGGAGGCTCAGAAAACCTCTCTACACATGGAGGTTTGACAGACCTATATCAATAATGGCAGCATCATCACATTTGAAATTTAAGGATATCTTCCATCGTCTTAGAAGAAGAGCAATTATTCTTTTATTTCTGCTCAATAACTTGCAAGTAATGTGAACGATGTGACCATCTGGTACAGGAGAACAGCCAGTGCTGATTTGACCTGGATGGTGCAGAGTAATCACCTAAGCAGGAAAGCCAGCTGTTTCCACTTGTGAGTTATTTTTGCTGTCACCAGCAGCACTGTCACAATGAACATCTTTGACAGTCACATATCTGACACTGAATCTTACACTGTTTCTAGTAAAAGCTTCACTTTAATGTTTCATGGTGCATTTCAGCAGATTCTGCTTCAGCCATGACTTTGACTATTGAAAGGTCCCCTCCCTGCTGAGTTTGACAGTACTCATCTCCACACAGTCCTCAGGGACTGTACTAGCACTGCTGATTTTGTGGAGATCCTGGATGGTGAGACACAGAGGCTTGTCCATTGGACAAGCTGGTGGTAGGATGTATTCCAAAGCGTCAAGCAGAGTGGTTCCATTAGCATTGCCGTCTTTATGGTGACTTTCTAAGATTCGTCAAACCAAGACATGTTAATTTAACACTTGGGTCTAGTATGTTGTCACCATTCCAACCAGATACTGGCACAAATACTAACATACAGGGTGGTACTCAATTTTGTTAGTGGAAGTGATGATTTCCTTAATTATTTCTTCATATTTCTTCTGGTTGTAGGTTGGCTCAGTGGAATCCATTTTCCAATGCCAACAATTAGTTTTTCATACACAAGAGCCAGAAAGGTATGCTCTTGGGGCTGCGTATTCTTGGACATAGGAACTTCAAATTTACCGTTAACAGCAGCAACAATCAGAACATCACATGCAGCATGAGGCACGTCAATCATCATGTTTTTGATAAAGTCACCTTGCCCTGTGGCATCAGTGTTAGTCACATAATATATTCTGGTCTCAAATTTTACAGGGAGATATTAATGATGGTACCACGCAAATAGTCAGCTTTTAGTTTATCCCAAACTCAGGCATAAATGAAGGAATGGTTTTCCATTTCAGTGGCCTCCTTTTCAATCTTTTTGATGGTTATTTTGTCGAGCCTGCCTCATTTGTAGATCAAATAGCAAGCAGTTGCAGTTGGTCAAATCTTTGTATCTTGTGATCATAGTGTCGATGGCCCTTTTCTCTTTCTGTTTTGTGTTTTACTTACCGAAGGTTTTCATGACATGTGTTGTGATGGCAAATCCATTGTGAGAAAGTAAAAACTTTGATATCTCTGTGATTTTATGATGAAGAGACCAATTTCAGGCTCCTGTCTTTATAAGAGGTATTTCTTTGCTGCACAATTTGAATTTGTTTTCAGATCGTACAAGTTTATAGATTCACAGATTGTCACGAGACTTTAGTGTTCTTAGAGGCCATTGAATCAAACTCCCCTTACTGCCCACTATGCAGGAGAGATAGAGCTACAGAGGCAATGATTGCCTCACATACCTTACTGTCTCTGCCATCGGCTTCCTCACTGCCTTCTTTCCATATGCATACCCAGACTCAATAGATGTAAAACCCTCGGTGTCATGGCTCCACTAACCTGTGTATTCTTTGCATTTCAATTGTACCATTACTGGCTCTCCTAAACTTATGCATTGTTTGGATTAAAATATTTCCAAATTTAAGAAAAATACCATCTTCTCTTGCTTTAGGACTTTGACACATTCTGTTTCTCAGTCTCATCCTGCATCACTTTCCCCTGATTCTTAAGTAAACAGTTGTGAGCTTAACTGCTTCCTTCAAAGCAGACCAAGTCCAATAATAGTGCCTCTTCTGATTGGTAGCATATGACTCGTACGTCCCGCACCCTACTACCTACTGTGTGATATTATTATGCTGTTTTTACTCACAAGACTAAAAGCTCCAGGAAAATGGAATTCATGTCTGTTTCATTAACTGTGATATACTATAGCTGGTGTCTAGCTAGAATAGGGATATGAAGAGGAAGCCCTAGTAAATAATTATTGATTGTATTAATATCCATATCTTTATTACCTGGTTGATATGTATACATGCTCACAACACACACACACACACACACACACACACACACACAGTATTTCCATGCTTCTTTAGTTTTATAATATTATCTTTAATTTTTTTCATGAAATAAAATTTCCACTTTCCATTATTTGAAGTCTTCTACTAATAGTGAGCACTTCTATATTTTACTTTTTTGATTCTTCATAAAAATATTGTTTGTCAGGACTCTTCTTTGATTATTGTAGCCATGACTATTAATCACTTTTTGTTATAAGATTTATAAATGTTGAGATGCAAAGTAGTTTGGTGATCTAAATTTAGCAGAACCAAAGCTCGGTTTCTCTAAAAATGGTATGTCTACTCAACATACATTTTTAAACACATTCATTTTTAAACACATTGTAAACAAATTTTAACTGAATGCTAAGCTTCAGTTTTATTTAGTAGCTCAACAAGGACCTGTGGTGAATTTTTGTGAAAGCTATTGATAATAGAAAGTTAAGGCATCACAGCACTACCCTATACCTCTCCCATTTCTTTTAGGGGTATTTTATAAGGTAGAGATCTGTAAAAATAATTTTAAAAACTCAAGGTTGTATCACTTGGACCTTGAAAGTGTCAAGCAGTTGGCCTAAGACCTTGTGAAGACAATAGATCAAAAGTACACTCTGGAAACTTGTTCCGACTTTACCCAGGTAACTTTAGCTATCAATGAACAAAAGAAAGACTGCTTGGGAGATGCTGAATTCTACTGCATAGATTTCTATATGCTATTGTGATGTTTGAAGGAATTAACAAAGGGAAGATGGAGTTGGATGTTTTCTGAGAAGAACTTGCTGTTTACTTTCGTGATCCTCTCCAGTATAAATCCATTATTATGCTTTAGTTTAGTCAATGGAATTCCGTTTTGTTTGCACACCTACTTCTTTCTGAAAATGAAACTAAAACTAAAAATACAACCATATGGCATATTCTTTGATGTTATCAAGATCAAATATAATTTAAATACTATTTCTAAGAAAAAAACTGTGTTCCCTTTTATATGAATTGCATCTTTTAAAAATGAAACAGATTGTATTGCTTTAGCATAGATTATGCATAGAATATACTTTATGCTTTTATACAGTTTGCTTACCATCCTGCTGCATTAATGAGTGATAGGTATTGAGATTCATTTTCAATATTTTATTATTGAATAAAATTACCTATGAATACAAGTAAATGGTTTTAATGGCTAATTTGTGACCTTGGTGTTGTTTTTGTTACAATACTAACATATTTTGTTGAAATATTTCATAAATTTTAACTCTTATTTTTAGTTTGTGTATATTCGACATCTATAAAAATATAAAACCAACTTTTTACTCTTGTGTCTTCCTAGCATAGTTTTGCTTTCCCTTGGTCCACAACCCCTGTGGGTACCAAAAATCTGCAGATGCTCAAGTATCTTCTATAAAACAGCATAGTATTTGCACATAATCAATGCATATCATCTCAAATACTTTATTGCTATGAAAATTGTTGTAATATTATATTGTTTAGGAAATGATTAAAAGCAAAAAATGTACATATTAGATACAATTTGGGGATGGAGAAATATTTTCTATCCATAATTGACTGAATCCATGGATGTGGAACTCCCAGAGATGGAGGGCTGACTACATACAGTAAGTTCAGTGATTCCCTAGACAGAGTTATTATCTAGAATATATAAAGAATCCATAAAATGCTACTATATCTCTTCCAACACACCTTTCCCCTTGACTTCTTACTTGGTCCTGGAGACTTTTCCCTCTTCCGGTTTTAACTTGGGACCTTGGAGTGGTTTACTATTTAGCCACTGGTAGCCCTGTGTTCTTCCTCTTTCCCTTGCTGAAAAGTTCTGCTGTAGTAATTTCACTCTGAGGTGTACTAATTTGACTGTGCCATCCAGTTGCCATTAGAACCTTGAGTGATACATACATCTTAGTGTGATTCAGTATTACAATATTAGTCTCCTGTTACTCTATGACATAATTTAACAAACACAATAGCAACCATAGTCTACAAACTTAGTATATTTGAAATATTTTTTAATTATAAAGCAAGAGCATCAATATTTGTAAATGTGTTAAGTGAGTGATAGGACATTTAAAATTTAATGTATTTATCAACTCAATTACCAACCTGAATATACACTGTGTTCTAAGAGTTCTGGCTATAAAAATAAATGGAAGCATCTAATTTGAAAATACTCATGATTTCATGTGGGAAATGGATGCATCAATAAACAAAAACTATACAAGGATCCATATTATCTTCAGGATACACATTTATTTACTTATTTTCTTTTATTTTTAAGCAACAGAACATTTTTCTCTTATTCTAAAATGTCTTACCCCTAGAATAGCACAAATATATATCCTAGTATTTGAACAAGTCTACTTACTCCCTTTTCGTTGTTTTCCCACACAATCCAAAGAAATAACTAGAACTTCTCATTGATTGGTTGATTGATTGTAGCCATTTGGAGTACATGGTATTTATATTCACCTTAGGGGATCGGTACATGTACTGAACATATCTTGATTCTTTTTATTTCCCTTTCTCTCCTTGCCTCCTCCCTCCCTCTTTCTCAGTTTTCCTTCTTTTTCCACCTCATCTTCCTCTTCCCTTTTCATCTTCTTTTTTCTCTCCTCCTCCTTCTTTCTCTTCCCCTTCTTTCCTTCTCCTTCCTCTCTTTATCTTTCTTCTCCTGCTTCTTCTCCTTCTTGCTTCATGTTTGTGACATATGCAGATGACATTCAGTGAGGATAGCTGGTATATGTGCATGACACATCTTAAACCTTTTGAAATCCCAAAATCTTAATCCCCTTCCCATTTGCAAAATATCTATCTCCTTGTTTCCTTTATTTTGCTCTTTATTTGTAACTTGGATTACTCAAATGAGAGAAACCATAAAGTGCTTAAGCTTTTGTGTCTAATTCATTTCACTTAGTATTATGTTCTCACAATATATCTGTTTTCCTACAAATGCTTCACATTTATTTTTCTTTATAGCCAAGTAGTATTCCATTATATATAGATATCAATTTGTTTCTTGGTGGACACATAGTGTGCTTTCAAAATTTAGCTATTATGAACCATGTTATTATAAGCATTAGCATACATGTATCTTTGTAATATGATGTTTGTCTCTTTGGGGAAGATACCTAGAAGGGGAATAGCTGGATCAAATGAAATTTCTACTTTTTGTTTTTGAAGACTCTCCACATTGATTTTCATCATGGTTGTGTAGCAGAAAAATGCTCAGCCCTAGCCAGGATACTTCTGTTGCCCAGGTGACAATTCTTGTTGCAATTCTGATTGCTTCTGTCTCCTGGTCACTGTGATGTATAGCTGGTCACTATGATGCACGTTGCATAAACTGTCCTCAATTGACAAGCCATTCTGTCTCTGTATTTCCTGCTTGCTTATCTCATTATAAGCCCTAGACCACCAGCAATCAGGGCCTGACATTTTTATAGGGATTAATTCCTTGTCAGTGCCCACCTGACATTAAATATATCTGCCCTAAATCCTGGGTATTATTTCCATGTTTCTGTTGCTGTAGCTATTGTGCTATTTTGTATTCTCACCAACAATATGGGACTTCCTTTGCACTACAACCATGCTAGCATTTACTATTTTTTGATGATTGTCATTGTTTCTGTAATGAGATAAAATCTTAGTATTATTTTGCATTTCTTTAATGTCAGAATAGGATGCATATTTAAGACATGATGGTAATACAAACAAATTTTCACAGAAAACTTGTAGAGCTATAATAAGCTTTTCCATATATAAACAATCACATAATAACATATGCTTTTGGCACTGTTCAAAGTACTTTACAAATACTGTCTAATTTACTGCTCCATTGTTACTTTGCCCATCTTATAAAGTTAATACCATTAGTTGCCTGTTTTACATATGAGGAAATGCGGCACAGGGAAGCTAAAGGGCTGACCCAAACTAATACCTTTGCTAGTTAATATAGAAATTCAACTGCAGGAAATAATGTAGAAACCATGGTTTTTTAATTTTATTTATTTTTTTGGACAAAGTCTTGCTGTGTAATTCAGGCTGGTCTTGAACTACAGAGCACCATATAGTCCTAGCTGGCCTCAAACTCGAAGCAGTTCTCCTGCCCCTGACTCCTTAGTGCTGAGATTACAGGTGTGTGTCAACAGGCCTGGCTCTATGCATCTTTATTCACTCACGCTCTATAACTCATTGTTGAGTTTGTCAGAATAACCTGAGTTGGCACTGGCCATCCATCTCTCCTGCCCAGAGCGTGGATACAATTTCATTTCCTCTCCACCGTGAGGAAGATTTAGTAGCAGGTCAGGTGTTTGCAGATAAGATCTGAGATTGTGTAACTTTACTGGTGGAACTACTGATTCAGGGGAGGCAAGCCTGCTGTTGCTGATGATGTGACAGGTGTCTAAAATCAACATTGTTGGGAATAAATATATTGCCCCTTCTGCTTAGCTACTGATTTCTGATTCAGATAGGAAAAAGAGGGTGGCGGGCTGTTTGCTTTCTTAAACCCCAACAGCTGACAAGCAAGGAAGTTTATTCCAGACACAAGTACGAAACGATTTGGCACATTTGGGTGCTATGTCAGGTTAATCTGTTCATTCCTTTGTAGTTTGTTAGTGGTTGTAGACCAGCTCAGATGGAAATTGTAGTTTTAACTTCGCTTCTGTATTTTGTCATGTATATTTTATAAATGTAACCAGCAGGGAGTCACTTGTATGAATGACTTTTACAAAAGTATGAGATTAGAGAAACAGCTTAAGAAAAATAAGTGGGCAACAATGCTGAATGCCACCAAAGATAGAAGGAGAAGAAAGAATTTACTGATGCCAGCAATGAAGAAAGCTTTGTTGATACTCTTGAGAATAGTTTTAGAATCAGAAACCTAATTAGAATAGTTAGAGCAGTGAGTGAGAGGTGAAAGAAAGGGCATGTAAACTGTAGACTTCTTTCAAGAATCATAGATGTGAGGGAGAGGCAAGTGAATGGTAAGTGGCTGTAGAGGGTTGCAAACAACTAGGGATTCCTTTGTTTTATCTCTTTGAAAGATCAAAGAGGTCTGAAAATAGTCCTGAGCTATAGTGCAAAGTAGAAGCATTGCTGAAAAGATTAGGTCAGGAAAAGACAGAACTAAACTTCAGATAAACAGAGGGACTCTGAGGCTTGAGCAGGAAGAGAGCTTTCCCTGTGGTCTGGGGGAAGACATGCCACCCTTGCATCACCTTGTACTGTTCTCCAGTGATGGTCACGAAGTGAAAACGTTGCACACTCATAAAATTTGAGAGCCTTTTAAATCCATTTTGTGAATTTCTACTTACTTTTCAAAAAATGTGGCTGTTTCTAGATAATTTCTTTTTCTCTGAATAAGATAAGCTTTGCATAGTGGCCCTCGAGTTGGATACAGGAGAACAGCACACAGGAAGTGAGGTCATCACCTTGTGCCCTTTGAAACAGCTTTCCAGAGGCTGCCACTGTGGAGAACGATTGATTTAGAACCTTCTGTTATGAAGAATTTCATATCTTTTTGAGAGCAGCTCTATTTGTAATCTATTCCCTATCCCAAATGATTGAGCACCATTTACATATTATTTATGCTTTTTCTGTCTAGCAAGGCAAAGTTCCCTGGAGAGTTCTTGCATGTTCATTGGTTTTATTGCTAGGAAAGGGGCTGCCCCCACCTACTGGTGTTCTTTGAAAAGACTTATTTCCTGGGTACAGTGTTAGGATTACCTTTTTAGAAGCTGTGAGAGAATTGGTGAGGCCATGCTGACATCATGACACTTGATTCTGGTTTCGTATGACATAAGATCACAATCTTCTTACTTCAGTTGGAACATAGGTGACAAGCTTATTTTTATTATCTCATGGAAGCATAGAAAGCAACTTACTAGAATTTCCTCAAAATCTCCCAATCAAGGGCATCCTTAGGGATTTGATTGTCTCTTACCTCAGAGTATTTTATATTCTAGGAAAGGGACATATGGTTGTGTAGTCTAAGGACAATGAAAACATTTGCTGAGTGGTACTTCCATCTGCTTTCTGGAAGAGTTACCTGGTGACAGTGAAGGGTTCCCAAGGAGCTTGTCTATTATCTTGTTCTTACATGGAGTTATGGGTCTTTTCTAAACAGTTCTTTTTCATTATTATTCCCTTAACATTAAAAAATGTATTTAGGTTTTAATAAACTATAAAAACTTTATTAGTCCTTCCAGGCATTAACTTTAAAACAAAAATTAGCAAATCTAAGTCCTACGCTTTTCTCTTAGTTACCTTTCTTTCATTGCTAAGACAAAATACCCAATGTCCAGAATCAGAGAGGGAAGGTTTATTTAACTCACAGTTTGTGAAGGTTTCAGGCCCTCACCATCTTGCTCCCAGGCAGGGTGGCATGGCAGAGAGCAACAGTTCACAGCCACAGAGGACAGCAAAAGCAACAAAAGAGAGCAAGAGGAGAGAGAGACAAGGCTCTTCTTGTCCCCTATGTTGTCTGAGCCTTTGGGGATACATCTAGATGCAAACCATAACAATTTTCTGGAGGGCTTGTTAGTTCAAGAATACTTTTACAATTCATCATTTTAGGGGTTTTGGCAATTGCATACAGCTGAGGAGAATAATATATAGACAGGATTTACCATACTTTTTAATCTTTTTTACATTTGTGTGTGCCAGGAACAGAACTCACGATCTCACACTTGCCAGGCAGGTGCTGTGCCACTGAGCTGTATCCTCAGCCCTTACCATGTTTTTTAAAGTTTGTGTTAATGTAAATATTTATGGTTTTGAGAAGATGACAAACTTAAAAGTGATGGTACTAATACAAATTACGTTAGTTGTGATGTGTTCTTCTTTTGTTTTGAACTTACTTCCTTGTACCTTTAGCTGTGAATTACAATGGTACTTCCCATAAAAGAAAACAATATATTCCAGAATTAAAATTTTTGCTAGTGATATGTAGATTTATTTGAATGACTATTGTGCCAGATAGTTTACCTAGGTTTGTCAAAGGAAGACACTAATATTAATAGTGAATTATTTAAGAAAAAAAATCTGGTATTTTGTATTTAACTGTTTGTGTATGTGCACAGCATTGCCATTTCCCTGCATTTTAATCAACAGACCTAAATTGACAATTTCCTAGCATAAAGCAACTCAGAAAAGATAAATCTTTGCAACAATTGTTAATTCTACAAAGCGGTAAAAACATCTGTAAAAATAATATTCTACATCCATTCTCTCTCAACTAGATAGGGAGATAGAGACAGAGACACAAAGATAGATATATACAGATAGATAGATAGACATGTAGTTATATATATATTATATATATATGTATATATATATACACACACATGCATACTGGACAATAAATTATCAGTGGACCAACCATATTAAAAATAGAATAAATATTAGAATAAGTCATGGAGAAATGTTTTATTTGGCTTAGTAAAAGCTTTTCTAACAGTGTAAAACTCAAAAGAGAAAATAAAATAGACTCTATCAGATACAAACAAAAAGCTCATGGCAAAACTTACATAAGAAGGTTTAAAAAAATCACATTAAGAAGACATTTTGCAAGTTATTTGATAAAAAAGGTCAATTCCTATAATATCCACACCTGTAGGAAAAAAAAAAAACTAAGTCAGAATAAAACCAATCACTTATTAAGAAATGTAAAACAATATTCATTATTCATGGGGGAAAAAAGGACAATGTTTCTTAAAAATATGGAAACACAGTTCAATTCTATTTTTAATAATATAAGGGTAATATATCAAGGTTTAAATATTTTTTTCACTTATAAGATAGGCAAAACCACAATTTTTTTTAACACACTGTTTTCAAGGCTGTGAGGAAACAAGTATTATCACCCACTACTGTGATGATAAAAGTTTCTGTACCTCCCTGGAGCAAAAAAGAAAGATTCTATTTTACATTTTAAATTTTTTAAAATTTTTCTTCCTCAATTACTAAATTGAACACACATATGTACCATATACATACTTCAGAAATGGAGAAACACAATGCATTTAACTTTTAAAATTCTTATAGATCATTCTGGTTCATATTTATAGAAAATGAGTATTGAACGTAAGATGACTTTGAGGTATGATAAACTCTACAAAGATAATTAATTATTCTAAAATAAACAGAAATTATATCTGACCAAGTCTTTATAATTCTTATATGCGCTGGAAGACGTTTAATAAATACTACTGCATTCACTTCATATCAAGTTCGAAGCTTGACTTCCTCAGTGAGAGAAAAGTAAGACACATTTTTAAAAGGACTTGGACAATATGGTTTAAGATAGCATTTGGAGGACAGTTCCATGTTCAGGTATAGTCTGTACCTTCCATGAGTGAGGTAAGTCAAGATTCAGAAAAAATAATTGCCTTTCTGGTTTGCCTATCTAACCTTAGGCATTTGATTTATTCTGTTTGGATCTCATTTTGAGGAAAAGAAGATAAGAAATGATCTTGAAGACCCTCTCAGAATTTAATATTCTGGAGACAGGGATAGTGGTGCATGCCTGTAATCCCAGAGTTTGGGAGACTGAGGCAGGATCGCTACTAGTTTGAGGTCAGCCTAAGTTATAAGTTACATAGACAAAAAGCCATAAAAGCATAATGTTCTATTATTCTTATGTAAATAATCAATAGTTTCATCACTTTATACAGTTCAAGTATTAATACATCTTCCTATTGGGATAAACTCTATGAGACATAAGAAATGCCACAAAAACTTTAACTTTGAATCAGCCATAATTTTTTTTTTTTTTTTTTTTTTTTTTTTTTTTTTTTTTGGTACCGGGGATCAAACTCAAGACCTCGCACTTGCCAGGCAGGCACTGAGCTAAATCCCCAGCCCTATATCAGCAGTGTTAATGCAGCATATAAAATACAGTAATTACAGACTAATAGTACTATAAGGATTTTAAAACAAAAACATAGAAACTATTTATTTATCATATAAGTTAATGCACTGTATTGCCTAATATTTGACAAAGAGTAAGTTTTAAATGTCATTAGTGTTCTGTTCTTAAAGAGGCTTAAATCTTACCTTTGGAGATTTGTTACAGAGAACATTGGAGAAATGGTGATTCATGTGGTTTTTGAAACATACATAAAAGCATCATAAAGAAGAAACAGACAGGTTTCAAGTGGGTGTGACCAAGAGATATGAAAGGTTATCAAATATGGGAACCTGCAGTTAACTGACAAGTTATGACACATTAAGGATGACCAAGAAATGGTAAAAACTGACATTGGAAGTAAGGAAGTAAGGACATTGGATTGTAATGGACTTGAATTTATCATTATGATAATGAAAAGCCATTCAAGTTTTGTTTTGTTTTGTTTTGTTTTGTTTTGTTTGTTCTCTTCTTTTTGAGGCAAGGTCTCACTATGCAGTTGAGCCTGGCTTTGAATTCACTTTGTAGCACAGGCTGGCCTTGAACTTGCAGCAATCTTTTTGTCTCAGCCTCCTGAGTGTTGGAATTACAGGTGTGTACCACCACGCACAACGTGAAGTTTTAAAAATAGGTGAATAATACACATTAGATGAGTTACTCTGAGTGTCATGGAATGCAGATTTTGCAAATGAGAGATTGGAGGCAGCTGGATTGATTCAGAAATTTTAATAGTTGGAAGAAAGGATGACATGAGCTTGAAGTAAGGTTAACAAGAAACTTGAAATTGCATGTGCAGTGTCTGGCTGTTCACTGACGGAGTGAGACTATTTTAACTAAATCTTGAGGATTACAAACAGTCTGACGACATCTCAGAAAGAATTGTATTTTATCTCCTTTTTTCTTTCTTTTCACTTCTGCTAAAGTTAAGGTGATTGTTCATGTATATCATTCAGTTTTCATGATCTTCTTTACAATTTTTGGCTTGTCCAAGTTATTTTTTAAAAATTTTATTTTAAGCTAATTTACCTGATAGAAAAATATATTTTGTATTTCCTATAATCTCTAACAGTAGTTATAGCCAACATTCTTCTTAACGTGGGCAGTTATAGAAACAAATTATTGGAAGCAGAAGCAGGCTGAAGATGTGGTGATGAAGAATAGGTATAATAGTTAATTTCATATTTAAAAATTCATAGCAAATTTGTCCAGCTTCCTTTGGCTAACTTGGACTACATTGCTCTTCCTACTTTCTCTTCCCTTTTGGGATGAAATACATAGAGGAATAAAGCTGCTTTTCAGTAAAGGAAAAGAAGGAATATTTCTGGTTCACATTCAAAGGATATATTTTTATTATAATAACTAGTGCATATTAACGGTAAAAGATAATGTATTTCATTATGACATTTCATATATGTCTGTAATATGCTTTTTTGATACTTTAAATTTCTTTTTAGAAACTCCTTTAAGAGGCTTTCTTTTTTCCCATTTTTACAAGACCCTATTACACAGTTCAGGAGCTATTGGAATAGTAGACAAGTACCTCTAAGATCTATGCAATTACTTATGTTGAAAATATTGTTTTTCCAAATGGAAAGTTCTGTAGCCTGATTTCAACCTTTCTACCATGAGTAGAACTTCTAAAGCAACTTAATCATTTGAAGCTGTTTCCATCTGTTCTAGCTGATGATGCACATTCATCCCACTATTGAGTTAGGCTGCGAATTTGAACTTTAAACTTTCTGTACTTGGTGGCAGAAAGTGTTCCTGAATCTTCTTTCCTTGTGCCCATTCTAACTACTTGCAGAGGGCCACTGTGTTTCAAACACAGTTAAATACTGTTTTGTCCAACACTGGTGTTCCCCAAGAGAAAGAACATTTAGACATCACAGACAGGGCTGGCACGCAGCTCAGTGGCATAGGAAACTGGGAAGCACAACGTCCTGAGTTTGATTCCCGGTACGAAAACAAACAAAAAAAAAAACAATAAAAAACATCACAGGCAGTTTTGCTTGCTGTGTTACACTGTTACACTTTTTCTTGATTGGTATTAAGAAAAACACATGTCCTTGATTAAAGATATTTCCTTGCTACTAATCCTTTGATAGTTTAGTTAAAAGCAATTGAGTCATCAGCAGCCTGACCTTGGTGCATGAAGATCTCAGATCTCAGATCCACCGGTACCACTGGGCAGAACATTTGCTTTGAGTATCAAGCATCACTCTCTCACAACACCATATGCACCCTAATTTAAAAATCAAATTGCCGAATTTATGAGTTGAAAGTAGAATCCAATAAAGTTTTTCTCTAGAAAAAAATCAATGTGCCTTATTGCCCTTGGAGAGTGGTGCTGGAGAGAGGGGTGTGAGTTCTTGCTACTCCTTTCCTCCATTGGCCTAGACAGCTCAGCAGGTGGAGAGGATTCTGAGATCCACCCCCTATCTGCCTCCACTGGCGGGAAGAACCACTAAAAACCTATGAAAAGTATCTGTGCATTCATAATAATACCAGGCACTATTGTTGGTCCAAGGATAAGTTAAATAAGTTTCCTCTTCTTTTGAATGTAAAATGCTTAATTGTTTATTAAATGGCCAAGAGCATTTTTTTTATTTTAAAAAGAAGAAGGAAAAAAAACAATGATACAGAATTTAAAAACAAGATAATATAGATTAACACTGGTCAATATATTGTGTATTGTTATCTTTAATGTAGTAGCTCAGATTACAAAATATAGGCATGAAAAATTGATCAATGTAAGCACAAACCATCCTTTTCGATGAATGCATAGAGATTAGTAATATAATTATCTTATCTATCATATATAATATATACATATATAATATATACACGTATATGTATATAAAATCTTTTCCCTTTTTTCTTCTGTCCGTTCCCGTATCCCAGTTGTTCTTTCCTTTTGAACAATTTCTTCCCCTTTCACAATATCTATTGTACATTTTGGATCTTTTTTGCTCTTTCAGTTTTTTACACTAGAGAGACAATACAATGTTTACACATATACGCCTGATTTATTTGACTTGGTTACTGTAGTTGCCTTCCAAGATAATTTTATTTTACGGTAAATGCAGTGAAGCTGGGAACAACTCCAAATGACAGCCAGTAAGAAAGTATAGACCTCTGTCCTAAGATTGCATGGCACTGAATTCTGCCAACTTGAGTTTTAAAGTTTATTCTGCCCTTACACCTACAGATATAAGCCTAGACTAGCTGTCCTCTTGACTTTGGCCTTGTAAAACCATAAGCAGAGACCCAGTTTAACCACAGTGGACTGACACTTCTGACATACAGAAACTGTGAAATAATAAGAAGATATTAAGTTGTTGGGTTCATGGGAACCAGATAGGAGTCATTCAATACCAACAAGATAATGAATATTTTGAGCCCCCCAGGACAGCCTGCTGTAAGCAAAGACCTCTGAATTTGCTTTTACTTAACAAAATTTCAACTGGTATCTAACTTACCTAAATATTTGTTATTTTAAAAATAGGATTTGCAATGCTGATTAGTGTCACTTCACAAAACATAACCCTAACCTTAACCCTAACCCTAACACCTACACCTTAATAGTCAGGTACACCCCAAAATTATATCTAATCCTAATCTGAATGCTAACCTTAATACCCACACCCCATTACTTGGGCACTTGCACTCCAAAACTATTCCTAACCCTATTAGTTGGGTTAAGAATACCCCAATACTTGGGTAGTTAAAACCCAACACTATCCCTAACATTAGCCATTACCTTAATAACCACATCTCCGTACTTGGGTACTTTTTTTTTTTTTTTTTGGTACCAGGGATCGAACTCACAACCTCGCACTTGCAAAGCAGGCACTTAAGCCACTGAGCTAAATCCCCAGCCCCATACTTGGGTACTTTTACCCTAACACTATCCCTAACCCTAAACCTAACCCTAACCCTAATACCCACACACAAGTATTCAAGTACTTGTACATCAACACACTCCTTAAGCCCAGCTCTGTCCTAGCCTTAACCATAGTCATAATATCCATACCTTAAAGCTTGTATACTTGCACCTAATGCTATCCTTAACCCTAAGCCTCACCCTTAATAATACCCACCCTAACCATAATACCCACATCCCAATATTTGGGTTCTTGTACCTCAAACCTATCAAAACCTAACCCAAACCCTAACCCTTACACCTACAACCCAATACTCTGGCACATGTATCTCAACACTATCTTTAACACTAATCTTAACTAAAATGTTACATCCAAATACTCTGGTCCTTGAACCCTAGCACTAACTGTTATAGTTTATGTCTAGATACCCTCCTCCCCAAAGCCTTATGTGGTCATAGGACTTTTTTAGAGGTGACTGAATCTAAAGGGTATGATACCAGGATTAAGGGTGTATGATTAGTAAATTAGGCCAACTGGTCACTCAGTTAATTGTACCCCAATACTCTCCTTATCCTTTAACTAAACCTAATGCAACCACACTCCAATACCCAAGTATTTGCACTCCAACATTTGCCCTAACCCTAATAACCATACCTCAACACTCAAGTACTTGCACCCTAACATGACTCCTAACCCTAAACCTAATGCTAATCTTAACACTAATAACTGTGCCCCCATACTCTGGTACTTGTATCCCAACACCATCCTTAACTCCAACCCTAATACCCACACTCACATACTCAGGTACTTTCATATGAACATTTGACCTAATCCTAATGCTAAGTTTAATACCTACATCTCAATACTCAGATATTTGTGGCCCATCACTATAATTAACCATAAGCCTCTCACTAACTCTTACCATAATACTTGAACCCTGATATTCCAGCACTTGCATCCCAACAATATCCCTAACCCTAACCCTAACCCTAACCCTAACCCTAACCCTAATATTCACATCTTAATATATGTATACTTGCACCCCAACACTATCCCTAATGCTAACCTTAATGCTAAGGCTTACAAGTCAGTACTCAAGTAGTTGCATGCCAACACTATTGTTAACACTCCCCTAATCCTACCCTTAATACTGAAATGCAAATGCTCAGGTGTTTGCACCCCAACACTACCAACCATCCAATACTTGAATACTTGCACAGAAGCCCTATTTCTAACCCAATTACTAACTCTAACCATAATAACTATATCCCAACGCTTGAGTACTTGTATACAACACAATTCCTAACTATAACAGTAAATCTAAATGCTAACCCTAATGCTAGTATCTGAACCTCAAAATTTGGGGACACACACTTCAACACTATCCTTAGCTCCAACCCTAAATTTAATCCTAATAACTAGATGCCAATACTAAGGTACCTGCACCCCAACACTATCCAAAGCCTAATCCAAAGCCTAAGGCCCACATTTCAGTACTTGGCTAATTGCACCCCAACAATATCCTTGAGCCTACTGTAACACTAATCCTAACCATAATACCTGAACCCAAATACTCAGGTTCTTGAACCCAGCAATATCCCTAACCCTAACAGTAATCCTTACCCTAGCCATGATATCTGTACCCCAATGCTTGAATACATGAACCCTAATACCCACACTTCAATACTCAGGTGCTTGTCACCCATACTATCATAAACCCTATACCTAATCATAATACTCACACTTTTATACTTGAATGTTTCATCCCAAAAATAATCCTGTAAGCCAAACCCTAAACCTAATTTTATATCTACAATAAAATATTTTAGTACTTGCATTTCAAATATATCCTTATACCTAAACCTAACAATAACTCTAAGACCTGCATCCTAATATTCATGTTTTTGGAAAGCTACATTATCCCTAATCATAACTCCAAACTGATCTCTAAACAGAATACTCATCCCTTAATACTCAGATATTGCACCATAAAACTAGTCCTAACCCTAATTCTAAACCTAATGCTAACCCTCACCCTAATACTCCAATACTCAGCTACTTGCCCTCCAACATTACCCCTAACACTGACCCTAACTCTAATCCTAATACCTGTACCACAACAGCCAGATACTTATACCCCAACATTGTCCCTAAGCATAACCCTACGACTAATCCTAAGCCTAATATGTACAGTTCAACACTTGGGTACTGGTACCCTAAAAACCATTCTTAGTCCAAATCTTAACCTTAATCCTAACTTTAATACCAGTTCAGATACTTGCTCCCTAAACATATTCTTAAGCATAATGCTAACCCTAACCCTAACCCTAATGGTTGCACCCCAGTTCTTGTCTACTTGCACCCCTATGCTATGACTAGATCCAACTGTAACTCAAAACTTAACCTTAATACTGCATGCACTCCAGTTCTTGAATACTCGCATTCCAATATCCTAATCATAACCCTAACCCTAAACCTAATACCTAATCTCCAAACTATAATCCCTAATCCTACTTCTAGCACCCCAAAACTCAGGTACTTGCACCTCAATATTAACCCTGATCCTAAATTTAAGCCTAACCCTAACTAATGCCCACTTGAAAACATAAGAGTACTTGAATATTACCTCCTATAACTAACTCTGAGTTTAACCCTAACTCTAAACCTACACTTAACATCCATACCTCAATACTTGGGTATTTGTACCATAAAAAATTCTTAACCATAACCATAACCCTAACCTCATGCCAATACTTGGCTATTGCACTCCAACACCACACTGCCCAAACCCTAAACCAAATCCCAATACTCAGGTTCTTACACCCTAAAACTAATTCTAAACCTAGCTTTAACCTTAACCCTACTGTAACTTGATACCCAAATACCTATACTCTAGTTGTACCTCAAACTACCGCTAAATTTAACTATCCCTAACACTAACTCTCATTCAAATACCAAGACTTGAGTACTTGCAACCAGCATGAAATTTAACCTTAAAATGAACTGTGACATCAGCCTAACCATGTTAATTGCACAACAAAACTCAGGCATCTGAACACCAAAATTATTTGTAAGCCTAACCCTAAGCCTAACACTAACTGTAACACTAATACCCACACACCAACAGTCAGGTACCTGAAGCCTAACACTATCAATAACTCTAGCCCTAACCATAACAGAAACCCTAATAGCTGTTCCTTAATACTCAGATATTTCCACACTAAAACTTTTCCTAAAAATAAGTCTAACACAAAACTAACCCTAATATAGCTACCCCAATGCTCAAGTGATTGTGTCCCAAAATTATCTTTAAACCTAACCACAAGTTAACCATAATATTAACATGAAAACAATGACACAAATACTAGAACTGAACCCCAAGATATTCCCTAACTCTGTTGCTAATAAGAACCCTAAATGTAATAACCACATGTCAGAACTTATGTACATGCACCCAAACACTAACTGAAAGACTTATTCTAACTCTAACCCTAACACCTCAACTTCAACACTTGGGTATGTGCATACCAACACTATGCCTAATCCTAATCAGGTAACTGCATCCCAAAGTGCTAACCCTAAACTAACCCTAACCATAACCTGCACAAAAATACTCAGGTGCTTCATCCCAACTCTATGCCTAACCCTAATGTTAAGCTAAAACTTAATCCTAAACCTAACCCTAACATTAAACCTCACCCTAATCCTAACCCTAATTGTGCACACCAATATTCAGATACTTGCATTACAATCGTATGGTTAACCTTTACCTTAGGTCTAACCTTAACCCTAACACCTGAACAAAAATACTCAGGTATTTTCATTCCAGCACTATGGCTAACCCTAATTCTATCCCTGATACCTTCAAATCACTACTTAGGTACTCAAAACCTAAAAATATTCCTCACTCAAACTCTAATTACCATACCCCTATCCTTAGCTACTATACCCCAGCACTCTCTCTAAATCTAACCCTAACACTAACCATAATTTGTGCACCCCAATACTATTCCTAGCACTAACCCTAACTTTAAGCCTCATCCACAAACCCAAGTACTTGGGTAATTGAACCCCAACACTATTTGTAACTCTCAAAGTAACCCTAACCCTAGCCATAATACTGCATCCTGAAACTCAGGTCCTTCCTTAAAAACATTATCCCTATCACTAAGTGTAACTCTAAGGCTCATGCTGAATCTATGCCTACACCTTCAGGCTCAGGTATGCCACAATTACTCTTAAATGTAACCTGTACATTTCACTAATAAACACTCCCAATACTTGGCTACTTGCACCCCAATACTGTCCCTAACCTAAATCTAACCCTAACACTACTTATTTTATACCTATTTTAACCTATTAATACTCATTCTCAGACTTTTGGATACTCCACCAACACACTATATCATAACCCTAATCTGACTCTAAACCTGACCCTTAAATCTAATACCTACACAATAATTACTCAGGTACTTGCATCCAATACCTACCTGAACATTAACCTTTAACCTACCCTTAGTACATACAAACCAATACTGCAGTATGGCACTCCAAAACTATTCTTGATCCTATCTCTAATGTTAACCCTAATACCTGCATCCCAACTCTTGTGTAATTTCAACCCAACACTATCACTAATTTAAACCTAATCTTAACCCTAATACCTATAACCCATTACTCAGATATTTATAAGCCTACCTTGAACACTAACCAGAAATCTAACCCTTATATCCACACCCTAAATACTGGTTAACTGTACTATAACACTGACCTAAACCCTAAACCTAAGCCTAATACCTGCATACCAATATTTAGATTCTTGTACCCCAACACTATCCATAATCCTAACCCTGAAACTAAACCTGACAGGTACACCCCAATACTCAGGTAGTTGCATTCAACATTAAGCCTAATCATAACCTCAAACCTAACCCTAATCATAAAACCAATAATTGCATAGCAATACTGTGATACTTCTACCCCAAAGCGATCCCTGAACCTAACCCTAAACATAATGTGTGGACTCAAATACTCAGGTCCTTGCAACTCAACACTATCCCTAACCATAACCCTTTTCCTAACCATAACCCTAAGTCAAACTCTGATATTCTTCCCTTCCTCCCTCCTTCCTTTCCTTTCTCACTCTTTCTGTTTCTTCTTCTTCCTCCTCAGTTAATTCCTAGTATGCACACTGAGCTGTATCCACAGCCCTTTTAAAATTCTTTTAAATATTGAAACAGGATCTTGCTAAGTTTCCCTGGTTGGCTTTGAACTTGCTATTGTCCTACCTCAGCTTTCCAAGTGCTGAAATTACACATGTGCACCACAGTTCCCAGCTAAAATTTACAGAATTTTACTACAAGTACACATTATCTACAGATTGGGACTAATATATATTTCAGCTCTAGGTATAAGTGAATTTTTTTGAACCGATTAAACAACTACTGATTTCTTAGTATTATTTTTTTGAAATTCTATATTATTTCTACCCTTTTTTCTGTTTTGCTTTCTTTCTAAAAAAAGATGAAAGAAAGAAAGAAAGAAAGAAGAAAGAAAGAAAGAAAGAAAGGAAAGAAAGAAAGAAAAGAAAGTATAGGACTTCTGGGGATGTAGCTTAGTAGTAGACCAGTTGCCTGTTATTTGTGAGTCCCTAGGTTCAGTAGCCACTACTGAAAAAGAAAGAAAGAGAGAAACAGGGGGTGGAGAGAGAGAGAGAGAGAGAGAGAGAGAGACAGAGAGACAGAGAGAGAGAGACACAGAGAGAGACATAGAGAGAGAGAAAAAAAGAAACTGTATGGGCAGAAATGCATTCTTTTCCTCCTCCATTGCTAAGTTTGTGATGCAAGTACCTACAACAAAATACAGATTGATTTAAACATTTTATAGGAAGGAAGCTATCAGAAATAAGATTTTAAAATCCAGATAAACCTGTGTATCCTTTAATGCTGGGTGTTGAAGAGTGTATAGTCAGGGAGAAGTATGATTGGGCTACAGGGGTGTGATCTAATGGTAGTAAGCTGCTAGAACTTACTCAGATTCCCGCTGTCCCTGTGTCTGCAGTCTGGGAGAAAGGATGCTCTATTCTTCTGTCTATGGGGAAGGTTGATCTTGAATAAGGGTATTAAGTCCTCTTTTAGGGGAAGGGGGAGAAGGAAAGTAGAGAGTGACATTGTGCTTCAGCTATTTTTATTAAATGACAAAGTGTCATATTTTGTGGTGGTGTGCCCTTGTCCTAAACCCCATAAAACACAAAATAAGAGAAAGCAAAGCAAAATCTTCTTTAGTTTATCTGAAAGAAAGAAAAAAGAACCTAAACTCCTACGGTCAGCTAAAAGTGGAAAGTTATGACTGAAACATCATGTCTTGGTTTTCAAACTCCCTTTGCTGAGTAATCTTTGATTTTCTTCCAGTCTCTCACTAATTCATGACTGAATATTTTTGCCTATTGTTGTCAAGACACTAAACAATTCTGTCAGCAGTTAGTATGGTAAATTTGTCTTCCAAATCTGAAAAACTTTTCCCATTTAAATGCCTTTTTTTCCACTTAGACATTAAAGGAAAAGTGAGACTTTTAAGTAAAATCGTTTTAAAAAAATAAATAGTAGTATGGTACAGTAGTTTGTTTTTTGTGTTATTAAATAAAAAATTAATATTGGAATTTTGGAATCAGAGCAAAATAAAGGCATCTTCCATTAAAGTGATAAGCAATCATTAAAAGTTTGAGTAAGAAAAAGGGTGAAGCCACAGTATCTCGAGTTTTTCTTCTATGAAAGGACTGCTTCCTCTCTCTGTAGTTCTATTACAATTCTATTTGTTTAGGCTAAACTTAGGGAGGCCTTGATGGTACATGTGAGAGATGAAGTGATGCAAGTACCTTTGTCAGGTGAAGCTCAGTCAAGCTAAAATTGGGAAACACACTATTTGTTTCTCCTAAATGCTGATGGCAAAACCAAGCCAAAGTTGAAGGATTAATACTTTGTAATTTGCAGTATCTTTTAAAAAGTGGATACTCACCCTTTCTGGGAAGATGGTGAAAAAACAAGCAGCGGAACAAACAGCCTCTCTGAGAGAGACAGTCCACATGCTGGAATATAGAATCGTGGGGAAGACAAGAAGGAAGGAAGTGGATACCCTGGACTCAGGAAGAATCTAAAGTGAGATTTGAAGCCCACAGAGAGTAAAAAAGAAAAACTTAAACAAAGAAGAAGGCAGTAGCTGGCAGAGCCTTTGCCGTGAGCTGGACCCACAGTGGCGGTGGTGGCTGGCGAGCCCAGAGGCGTCTGCAAAGAGATCACAGGTGGAGGAAAGCAGAAGAGGCAGAGGACCATACTGGCTGGTGGTGAGTGCAGAAGGCTCAGTCCTTCTGCAGAGGAGAGCAATTGGTCAGGAGCCATTTTGGAGTCAGGCCAGATATGCCCAGAACCAGAACTGTAGCTGGCTCTCTCCAGGAGCAACTACCAGGAGCAAACTAGAAGAAATTGCTCAAACTGAGCCCTGCCCTTGTGTGCACTCTACCAGCCACCAGTGAGCCAATGCAGGCTGGGAAAAGCATCAGCACACCCAATGGTCACTATCAGATACCCATGGCCAACACTGGCTAGCAGAACCAAACAGTCTCACTTCAGAGAAATTGTAGCCAATGTGGAAAGTACCAGGGACCTAACTACCTGCTTGTCCAGAAAGAACCCAGGAATATGTCACGATGAAGAAGCACAAGGCAGACTCGGGGCCTCCAATCCAAATAGAGCTGATGCAGTAGATGTGAAGATGGAAGATCAGGAGTCACACCCCTGAAGTTTCTAGTGATGGCAGCTGGGTAAAGAAACAACTTCATGAGGCTATAAAAGAAATTAGAACAGAAATACTATCTCAGGTAAAAGAAGAAATGAAAGACATAATAAAGAATTGCTAAGCACCTCTAAAGAAGACACATATGGAAAAACAGAAGAGCATAGGAAAATGAAGGAAACTTCGAATAAACAATATAAAAAAGATTTAGAATACATGAAACAGATTCAAGGAGATATCCAGGAAATTAAAAACTCCATTGAAAGCTGGCAAAACTGCTTGAAAGAAACTAAAGATAGACTTTTCAAACCTTGAAAACAGGTTTGAAATTCTGAGACTAAAAAGGAAATATCTCTTAAAAATAACAAGGAACCAGGAAATAACAATTCAATGGCAGCAAGACAACCAAAAGAAACATAACTTAAGAATGATATGTATGAGTGAAAGAGCAGGGGTTAACACAAATGACATTATAAGTCTACTTACAGAAATAATATCAGAAAATTTCCCAAGCATAGGAAAAGGAAGTGATATTCAGATAAATGAGGCATATACAACTCCAACTAGCCATAACCAAAATAAATCTACACCCAGACATATAATAATCAAGATCCTAGAAATTCAACACAAGAACAGATTATTAAAAGCTATTAGAGAAAAAAACAGATCACCTATAAAGGAAAATCTATCAGCGTCACAACAGACTTCTTAACACAAACCATCAAATCACGAAAAGCGTGGAGTGAAGTATTTCAAGTCTTGAAAGAAAACAACTTCCAATCCAGATTGATGTACCCTGCAAAACTATCTTTCAAAATTAATGCAGAAACAAGATATTTCCATGATAAAAAAAAAAAACAACTGAAGGAATTCATGACAACCAAACCAACCTTACAAAAAATACTGAAGGACATTCTAGAGAGAGATAAAAAAGACTATGGTTCCATAAACAGTGGCAGAGGTCACTAAGTCGAGCAGCTAAAGGAATGGAGGGGAAAAGTAGGGAACCAATGGCAGGACAATAGCATGGCAGAGATGAGGCAGATCATATTGGCCATAATCACTAATATAGATGGCCTCAATTCACCAGTAAAAAGAAACACAAGCAGGGTGGAGATAGGGTTCATCAGTATGCTTTAATTTGAAAGGGGGGTTCATAGACTGAAATTCGAAGGAGAGAGAAAAACGCTCTATGTGACAGGGAACCAGAAAGAAGTGGGCGTAGCTTGCCCATCATCTGCTGACTGGATAAGAAAGTCATGGCACTTTTATACAATAGAAAGCTACTCAGCTAGAAAGAAAGATCACCCTGAGGCTCTGGTAGATAGATGGATACAACTTGAGCTCATGCTCATGGATGAAATGGTTCAGTCATATGGGTGAATATTGTGTTGTCCTCCTAGTATAAAAAAGCTAAAGGAGTTAGTAGGATCCAAAATGCGCAATACATACTGTGAAAGTGAAAGGGGAGGAAATGTCTAAAAAGGGAAGGCAGTGGCCATGGTTAATCTACTATCATGATTTGAAACCCATATTATTTTCATTGTTCTGTTTAGTTTGGTTTTATTCTGTTTTAGTTTGTCTAATTTTATTATATTTAATGACAAGAACCACTATTTCAAAGATAACAAAATACATTATAGTAGCATTATTGATTTCTTATTAGCTTGTTTAGCTTGTCTAGAAGCTCAGTATTGTTTTCATTGTTTTGTTTTCACTGACCTTATTCTATTTTTTTGTTTGATCGTATCATGTCTGATGGTATAGGCAACTACTTTGAAGATAATAAGATGCAGTATGGTACACACTGTGGTTTTACTATTATCTTGTTTTAAAGTCCTGTACTGCTTCCATTGTTTTGCTTTTATTGGTTTTATTCTGTACTATTGTTTTTTATTTTATTATGCCTGATGGTAGGGACAATTCTTTTTTTTAAAATAATTTTATTTAAAGAGGAATAAACAAAACAAAACAGAATAAAGGGTAGCAACGATACAGTATTCCAAGGAAAAAAGGAAAAGAACAACAACAATAAAACCTAAGAAATTATTACTTGACTAATTACATACTGACTTCTTGGAAATAGTTGTTCAAATTACAACGTTAAAACATGTAAAGTAGACATTCAAACAGTGAGACTGTTAACAGTTCTGCTCCACGATCTGACAAAAACAACAATATGGTCATCCATCTTACCCACTCAAATATACATGCAATTATATCAATAGGGTAAAATTAAACACAACAAAACAGAGCAAAGCGGATCACAAGAAAGCAATGTAAGACATAAATTTCAAAGCT